>CAIGRO010262866.1:0-12836 GCA_903798355.1 Fraxinus baroniana
AAGGGGTTAATTTCACAGATGGTCACTGAAGTTACTTGAAAATTTCAAAACGGTCATTGAAGTTTCAAAATTTTAGAAACGGTCACTGAAATTTGAAATTTCTTTCACAAACGGTCACTGAATTTTCAGATTTGTTGGCTAAGTTTGAGGCAATTTTTCAACAACTTTCGACCACCAAAACCATCGATTTCGGATACCGTTGGAAAGCACACAATGTCCTTTTCAATTACTACCAAAAATCTCCCCAAAACTCTAAGTGATTCGACCGGAATAAACCCACAAAGTCAGCTACCCAAACTGGATTCAAATATGTTCTAAATAACATGGAAAAGCTTTTTGAATAATCAATTTACAGCATTTGTGCCTTAATTTAAAGTTCCTATATTTTGATCTATTTGAACAACCTTTTGGTAGCTCACTGGATTCTAACTTCTCCTAATCCAGAATTTATATTTTACATTCTGTAAATTGATAATGAAAGCAACTGTAGCATTCTCGACGCTGGAAAACTTTTTGGTCCAAAATAAAATGACATTGAACTAGATAACTTCTAAAAGTTTAAGCAGAAACACAGTGAGTTTAGGTGGAGAAAGTCCCCTTAACTTGTAGTAGAATCTTGTATAACAGAAGCTCAATCTTTATTTATAAGAGTTAAACATAATTTCAAGTAGGCTATTCAAGGTCATATATCTCACTCACTCTCAAGTGATTCCAGTTGCGAATGAAAGTCTACGAGGCCCTCTACATATTGCTTCTTCTAGAGCTTGCCAATATAGAGTGGGTTGATTGTTGTAGTTGGTCTAACACAGCAACTCACACAAGCATAATCTTGTTAACAAAATGGCCTCGTATGAATTTTTTAATCGATGTGATGTCTTCTGCAGTATGTACAATCTCCTCGAATACGGTAGTTCACATGTATATCATTTTTATATTTTATTGTTCAATTTTTATGAAAAATTTCTTGAGATTTAGCAAGATATTTTCCATAAATAATGTTTTTTTTTATGTCCTTTGACACCCAAATTTTTAGATGGCTTTCTTATAATTTTTAAAAAAATTTCCATGTGTTTTATGTGAAAATCAAGACATCATAAAAATAGGATTATTTCATAACATCACCACACTTTTTGAAAATCTCCAATAGGTTATTCTCATTATTTTAGACTTCTATCTATCTATAAGTAATTCTTGGTACTCCTTGTTCAAATTTATTCTTTTCAAGCTGATTCAAAAGGATTGACTACAGAAGTTTTTGGTCAAGAAATTGCCTTCAAATTTACAAATCCTCCTTACAAAGATGTTAATACTTTGAAAGAACCATTTCAAAAATTATTAATAATATAATTTCAAAAAACAGCATATTCAAATTTTAAAGGAAGAAATCAAATTTTAAGGAATTGAGGAACAAATAAAAGATCCCTCAATTATATAAGCAAATCTCTCTTTTTCAAAAGCACAATGAAGACGAGATATGTTCCACTATTCCAAATGCTTTTTGGAATAGAAAAAAACATGTCATGTCCCTTCCTTATACTCATGATTTTTATGAATCTAGTATTCTTACCAAATCCCGCCCTATTCAGATCAAAGGAATCATTGATTTACTGGATAAGAAATTTATCCGCCCAAGTAAATCTTCTTGGAGTTGTTCGGCATTTTATGTCAACAATTTTGTTGAAATCGAATGAGAAGCCCCTCGTTTGATTATCAATTACAAATCCCTTAACAAAACTCTTCAATGGATAAGATATTCATTGCCTCAAAAGAAAAACCTATTAAATAGGTTATTCTAAGCAACTATCTTCTCAAAATTTGACATGAAGCCAAGCTTTTGGCAAATTCAAATTAAAGAAGACCAATATAAAACTGCTTTCAATGCTTCCTTTGGTCAATATGAATGAAATGTTATACCATTTGGTCTAAAAAATACCCCTTCTGAATTCCAAAAAATTATGAATGATATTTTCAATCTTTATTCAAATTTCATCATTTTTTATATCGATGATCTAATTTTTTCAGAAAGCTTAGAAAATTTTAAACATCTCAATCCATTCATTCATGCCATAAAAATAATGATTGAGCAGTCTTAGCAAAAAATGTTGTTTTATGTCAAACAAACATTAGGTTACTATGACATAATATTCATATAGAGACCATTACACCCATTCAAAGAAGTCTAGATTTTATCGACAAATTTCCCGATTAAATCTTAAACAAAAACAGTCTTCAAAATTCATTTCAAATGGTCAAAATATGAAGAACACAGTCCACTTCTCAAAAGACCACGTTGGCCTAAAAAATATCATTGTTACAGAATTTTCAGAGGAAAAAATCCTCTGAAGAAAAACTTTCAATTTTCAAGGAAGCCCTTCAAATAGGATTTTGATTATCAAAAGGTTTGGTTTAGTGTTTTCAATTTTAGACCAGTAACACACTTTTGGTCCATTCTTTTCAATCAATTTTTTTTTTTCAACTTTCCTAAAATGATTTCAAAATTGGTTCGATCATTTTGATATTGAAGAGACTATTTTACCCAGTTTTACTCATCAAGGGTTCGAATTCTTCAAAAAAGAGGCAAAATCCTTTTTGAAGTTTCAAGGAAATGTTTTATTTCAATTTGCTCATAATCTAAAGGTCTCTTAAATATTTTGTTGAAACTGTTAGATTGTTAAAAAAACTAGCTTTGAATATAATGTCAAACGACTAGTTCGGAGACTTAAAATCAAATGGTGGTCCAAATTTCATGAAATAAATTGTTGCCCCAAGGTGGTTAATTTGAGGATTCAAGAACAAAAAAATGCCGATGTGCCAAAATTGTCCAAGAAAGAACTTGAAAAACACACCGGCTTTTTAACTGAAAAGTCAAGGCTGATGGCTATGTTTAATCTATGCAAAACTCCAGAGAAATTACAAGTCATTTATGAGGGAATTGCTTCTCTAGCCAAAGCCTCCTCAAAAAGGTCATATTCAAAGGATGATAGTTCTTCTCAATCCGATTCAACATACCATGAACAAAGCAATGAAGATATGTGCTTTGATCTAGATCATATTGATGATCTGATTGAATAACTCAAAGAAATATTCCTTCAAAATGACTCTATGGACTCAGTTTCCTTGATGAATTGAGAGATTACAAGGTTCAAAGATTAAGAAATTTACTTTTCAAAATGTGTTTGCCACCAAATAAGTTATTCCTGCTCCTTTTACCGACACTCAAATCAGGACCAAAGACTTTATTAAAATAACTTTAATAAAGTAGCGATCCACAATTCAAAAAACCAGGTTAAAAGCAAACAAAAGACAACCACGACATATATTATTGCTCCCACAAATCGTCCTTCAAGATTCTTCATTACAATTCAATATGGTTACAAGTCCGAGACTTCAACTTTAAAAGAAGACAGAAGGCTGGAAACTCTTCAAGTTTGATTTAGCGAGAGATAAATCATCTTCAAGAAAACTTTCAGATTATCATTTGTATTCTAAAAGTTTTCTTTAATTTCCCAATCTTGTAATTTTTTCAATCTCTGTAATTTTCAATCTTTTATCAAATAAGAATCTTATTCCAATTATTTTGCATATCTCTTTACTCTTGCTCCTCTCTCTCAATGGGCCTTTTGGTAACATAGTCATAAGCGTTTAGAGTGATAATACTGTTTCAAAGGAAAAACTGGTGTGAGCATGGATGTCTACTGAAGCATTGGTCAGCCGTGTTGCCAGAGTAGGCGTGTAGGTGGTCTCGTTGTAGGCTTTGCATATCATCAGTCTATCCTATAGCATTGTCTCTACAGTAATAAGTTACTATAATTTCATTTCTTTACAATTATTCATTTTATGTCAAATTGGTATCGTAAATGTAGTGGTTCAAACAGTAGAGATAATTTATCAAACATTCTTCAAAATGACGATGAAGAGATTAGTCAAGATTATACATCTCATACATCTGCATATTCTTCAGTTTGAGGAATGACAGAAGTGTTAAAAGTATGGGAAAAAGTTTCTTCTTTAGAAGAAGAATTAGAGTCAATAAGGGTTTTATTATCTTGTTTGGTTCTTAAGAGAACCACTTCCATTCTTACATCTTTCATTTGATTTTTGAGATTTCATATTATTTATTTCTGATCTTAAATTAGAAATAGATCATTTTGAAGATCAGTTTTAAATCGATTTAATATGCTTTGCATACTATATGGACTAGCTGAAGATTTAGATTTTGAAAGTAAAAGAGAATTGAACTTTTTCTTGAGTTGATGATCATCAATTTTCTCAACTATATCTTAGATAAGTTCTTCCTATTTAGTAAGAACATTTGTGATTTTACAACCACAAATTTATTTACTTTGACTTGAAGAAGAGGACGCATTAAAACTAGCTTCAACATCAGAGTCTTCTTAATGTTGATAAACCATTTCTAATACAAGATTAGAGGAATCATTTTCAGAACTTGAATTTAATAAATTTTTTGAATAAGAAGTATTTTGGAAACCCTTTTGAAAATTTCTTTTCCTCCTCTGAAGTTTTTTAAATAGGAGTAGGAACATGATTTTGAGCATTCTCAAAGTCCCATTCTAGTCCTCTAATTGAAGATTCCAAGGAATTCTCTTAGGAGTCATAATGTTTGAGTGAAAAGAATTGACCTCTACCAAAAGACTTTTATCTCTTGGGGAAGATCGAAGAAAACGAATATTGAGTTGAGTGTCATAAGCTTGTAATATATTCGATATATTAAGGAAAAAGCTTTTGAACGATCCTCAACATCAAAATTCTTGGACTGAATATGAAGATTAAGAGTATTAAAAATAGCTCCATCTGGAAGACTAATTGAAAAGTTTGGATAGCAATTTGAAAAAAATAGGACCACTTTCGAGATTGGACTCGAGCAATGAAAGTAATGAATGTTCAAACCTTAATAGTTTCTTATCTCTTAAAGTTAGAAGAATAGTAATGTCTAAACCAAGTCTAAACACTAGTTTGAACAAGACCAACATGAAGAGATTTAAATTTCTTTCTAAAAAATAGGTTTATAGAAACAGTTTGATTCTTGATAGGAATGGTTTGTTCGAGAGCTTTGATAATATAATCTTGATGAAAGTCAAATATGTCGATTTCATAGATAGATTTCTTATCCATCTTTGGAATAGTTCAATTTAAGCTATTTGAAGTAAAATCATCATTTGATTGAAATGCATGATATGAATAATCTGGACTAATCTCTTCACCATCATTTTGAAAAATGTTTGATAAGTTATCTCTACTGTTTGAATAGCTATCTTTACTAAACCAATTTGACATAAAAGACATAATTGTCAAGAAATGAAATTACGATGACTTACTACTTTAGGCACGACGCTATAGGATAGACAAATAATATGCAAAGCCTACAACGGGACCACCTAAACGCCTACTCCGACAACATGGCTGACCAACACTTTAGTAGACATCCATGCTCACACTAGTTTTTCCTTTGACACAGTACCTATAATAGTTTGGCACGGTAATATTACTCTAAAATCTTATGGCTTTGAAACCAAAGGAGGCTCGGGGGGAAGAGAGGTGCAAGAGTAAGAGATATGCAAAATAATTGGAAGAGGATTTTTATTTGATAAAAAGATTGAAAATTATAGAGATTGAAAAAATTACAAGATTGGGAAATTAAAGAAAATACTTAGAACACAAAGGTTAATCTAAAAGTTTTCTTGAAGATGATTTATCTACCGCTAAATCACACTTAAAGAGCTTCTAGTCTTCTGTCTTCTTTTATAGTTGTAGTCTCGGACTTGAAACCATATTGAATTGTAATGAAAAATCTTGAAGGACGATTTGTGGGAGCAACAATATCTGTCTTGGTTGTCTTTTGTCCACCATATTGTCTGTTTTTAACCCGACTTTTTGAATTGTGGATTGCTACTTTTTAAAGTTGCTTAAATAAAGTATTTTGTCCTTATTTGAATATCGGTAATGGGAGCAGGAATAGCTTATGTGGTGACAAACACATTTTGAAAAGTAAGTTTGTTGATCTTTGAACCCTATGATCTCTTAATTAATCAAGAAAAATGGGTCCATATAGTCATTTTGAAAGTGTATTTCATTGAGTTTCTTCTTCAATAAGATCATCAATATGATCTAGACCAAAGCACATATCTTCATTACTTTGCTCGTAGTCTGTTGAATCGGATTGAGAAGAACTATCATCTTTTGAATCTATCCTTTTTTAGGAGGCTTCGTGATATGATTCGGGATAAAACAAATCCGGCTGGTAATTTTTATTTTTGCGAGTTTCCTAATTTGACTAAAATACAATCATTTTAATATGTTTTGTGATCTCTTTGAATTATTCACGAAATTATCTAGCTAAATTAGGGTTTAGTATAAATAGCTTTTATTTTCTTCATTGTAAGACAGTTAAGACTTTTTATATGAATGCGAAATTGATAATTTCTCTCTAATGGTTCTTGAATGAACTACCAAACTTATCGAATATTATTATATTTGTGGTGTTCAACTCTTAGAATTTATCAAAGGATTAGACAGCCTTTGTGGCGTTCGCAAATCGAAGTTCATTGATTTTGTAATCAAGAGGTCATTCAAACTTCATTTTTGTTTGGTTGCTTGGTTCAATAATTTGCGGATCGAGATTCTACCGTGTACAACCTAAATTTGGGTTTTCCCGATCTTTTCAATTAATTCCGCGATTTTCACGTATATCCCGTTCCTGGTTTCATGTCATTTGGTATCAGAACTTAAGCTCCAGATTCAGATTCTATCTTTTTTTTTGTTTTGAGTTTTTTGTTTTTGTTATTCGTGTCCATCGTAAATTTTGAGTCTTTGATCCAGAAAATTCTAAAAAAAAAGAGTCAAAAGTTGTTTTTGGGCTAACCTAGCATCCAAATCAACTATGTAAACTTTGAGATTTTTATTCAGAAAATTCCTAAAAAACAGTCAAAAGTTATTTTTAGGCTAATCTAGCATCCAAATTAACTGCCCCATTTTTTGTCAGTTTCGTAGTTGAATTTCGAGTTCAAGAAAATTACTATTCACGGGGGTACTGTTCACGACGTTACTGTTCAATTTATTTATTTGGGAAGTTGTCACTGTCCTATTATCTATCCCAAATCCAAATTCTGTTGTGTTCATTCCAATTCAAAATTCAAGAACCACTTTCTTGAATTAAAAGAATTCCCATTCGAAATTTCATTCGATTGTCCAATTATTTTCTCGAGTCTTTTTTATTACTCATACGTAAAGGATGGATGGTGATTGAGGATTTATTTTTCAAAATCGGTATTTTGTGGGTAGTACGATATGCAGTCTGACTATTGATAATGAGTATGTCGAATTTGGCTAGTATCACGATGGTGGAAAATTTGGGATTACCTTTGCAACAACACCCTAAGCCTTATAGGATGGCTCGGTTGAAGGAGTGTGGAAAGGTAGATGTGTGCAAGCGGGTTTTATTGAATGTTACCATTGGGAGATATAGCGATGAAGTTTGATGTGATGTAGTTCCATTACAATCTTTTCATATCTTGTTTGGAAAACCTTAGAGATATGAGAGGAAGACTATTTATGATATGGGGAGGAACATGTATAGGCTTCTTCAGGATGGGGTAAAACTCACTTGGTTAGGCTAACACTAGAACAATCCCTTGCAAATCGATGAAAGGTGAAGGTGAAACAAATGGGAAAAAGCAAGAGAGGGAGATGATCACACCGCAAGAGAACATCGGAATAGAATTGTAAGAGGAGTCCAGAAATAGGGAAGTTGAGATGGAGGATGGTAAATTGAAAAATGCAGTTGATTTTGGGGAGAGTGAACCAATTAATGAGCACGAGCACGAGCACGAGCNGGAACATGTATAGGTTTATTCAGGACGGGATAAAAATCACTCTGGCTGGGTTGACACTAGAACAATCCCTTGTAGACCGATGTTTCAAGGATTGCAGGTTTGGCTCCGAAGTACAACCCCTCAAGGCCGCCTTCCCCTCATTATTAGGTCGGTAAGCCCGAACAATTGGCATACACGCACGTTATGAGTAGGATTTTAGGGAGAATACCTGCATATGATCATATCGTTAGTGCACTATTTGGTAAAATAGGTCTCGTGCATAACTATTAGCGTCCTTGCCATATCGAATGGGGAGATAAGCATTCTCACTACATGACATTCTCCCACATCTGAATTCGCTTACGCCCCCGTAGCGAGAAGTGAGTTTCACATCAACATGCATCCATCTCATTGCAAGAATAACAACGACACCACTCTATATGGACAAGCATTCAAAAACATATAGTAACTCGTACTTACCGTCTTCGACACCAACCTTCACCCTCTCCTTCTCTAAGCATTGGTTCCTTGGGTAGACGGCTTCTAAACCGCAGCGTCTCAATGCATATCAAATAAAACACACAATCTTCATCATTGTGCCCTTCAATGTGCGCTCCTCAAAAACTCCTCGAAAGTCACCTAGACAATTGCGCAACGCAGCCCTTTTTCATCCTTCTTGCCCACAGCTTTCTTCGTCGTGTTCCACCTGCTTGTCGACACGATCCGTGGTCTAAAATCTTTTCTCCGTAAGAACACACAACATTGTCCCATAACAACATCTCATACTCGAGTGGACCCACTCTGATACCAACTTTTATAGACCGTAGGTTTGGCTCTCGAGGTACAACGCCTCAAGGCCGCCTTTTCCTCATTCTTAGGTCGAAAAGCTCGAACAAATGGCATACACGCACTCTATGAGTAGGATGTTAGGGAGAATACCTACATATGATCATAGCATTCTCACTACGTGACACGATGGAAGGTGAGGGGTGAAACAGAGGGGAAAAAGCAAGAGAGGGAGATGATCACACCGCAAGAGAACACCAGAGTTGAATTGCAGAAGGAGTCCAGAAATAGGGAAGTTAAAATGGAGGATGGTGAATTGAAAAATGCAGTTGATTTTGGGAAAACTGAACCAATTAATGAGCCAGAGCACGAGCAGACTGATACAAAAATTGTAGAGATGATTCAACAAAAGAGTGGGCAAATAATAGAAGAGTGTGTTGAGAAAAAATATTATGAGGAGTAAAGAGGAGCAGAGTTTCATCGTTAAACATGATATAGTGGAGATGATACATTATGAGTATGCGGACCTATATCTCATTTTTGGGGAAGCTAACAAATCCAACTGTGTTTGCTTAATTTTATCTTTCAGGTTGATCATTGTACGTGGAAGTTTATGCAACAACACCTATGGCTGATTGGATTTGTGCTTCAATACATCTATATCTGCGAAATGGAAAGGTACCATGTATTAATCCTATGTCATGGGAGGAAATTTTTTCCATTTGATCCGGGTGGTGCGGTGATAAAGCTCGTAGCAGGTTGGTTATCTCCTACGCGATCACAAGACATGGATTCGAGGACGAATCATTTCGAATAGATAGGGAATGATATGATCCGGGATAGAACAAATCCAGCAGGTAATTTTAATTTTCGCGAGTTTTCTAATTTGACTAAAATACAATCTTTTTAATATCTTTTGTGATCTCTTTGAATTATTCACGAAATTATCTAGCTAAATTAGGGTTTAGTGTAAATAACTTTTATTTTCTTCATTGTAAGACACTTAAGACTTTTTACATGAATATGAAATTGAGAGTTTTTCTCTAATGACTTTTGAATGAACTACCAAACTTGTCAAATATTATTATATTTGTGGCGTTCAACCTTTATAATTTATCAAAAGATTAGGCACCCTTTGTGGCATTCGCAAATCGATATTTGTTGGTTTTGTAATCAAGACGTCATTCAAATTTCGTTTTTGTTTGGTTGCTCGGTCCAATAATTTGCGGGTTAAGATTCTACCGTCTACAACCTGAATTTGGGCTTTCTCGGTGTTTTCAATTAATTTCTCGATTTTCACGTACATCCCGTTCCCGATTTTGTGTCACTTCGGCTAGAGAAGCAATTCTCTCAAAAATGGCTTGTAATTTCTCTACAGTTTTGCATTGATTAAACATAGCCATAAGCTTCGACATTTCAGCTAAAAAGTCGATGTGTTTTTCAAGTTATTTCTTTGACAATTTTGGCACACTGGCATTTTCTGTGCTTGAATTTACGATTTAACTACCTTGGGGCAACAGTTTGTTTCATGGAATTTAGACCACCATGTGATTTTAAGTCTCCGAACTAGTCGTTTGACATTATATTCAGAGCCAGTTTTTTAAACAAGCTGATAGTCCCAGCAGAATATCCAAGAGACCTTTAGATTATGGGCAAATTGAAATAAAACATTTTCTCGAGGCTTAAAAAAAGATGTTGCCTCTTTTTTGAAGAATTCGAACCCTTGACGAGTAAGATTGGATAAAATAGTCTCATCAAGACCAAAATGATCAAACTAACTCTAAAACCATTTTGGGAAAGTTGAAAAATAATTTTGATTGAAAAGAATGAACCAAGAATGTGTTACTGGTCTAAAATCGAAAACATTAAACAAAACTTCTTGATAATCAAAATAATTAAGAAGAGATTCAAATGAATCATCTTTTGAGAGATACATTTTCTTCTCCTTCTATGGGTCATGTCCTCGGTCTTTGTATAACATTACCCTTTATATAGAATTTTTAGAAAAATTGATATGAATCTTCTTTTGGGGATTTGGAATATACGTTATTATGGCCGATCCTTTTTTATAAGGATAACTTCATAATAAGCTTTGGATTTTTTGATACTTTTGGGCATGAAATGGAAATTTTTAGGAAAAATGTTTTCAAGATATTCTTCGAGAGATGAATATCTATTAATCCAAGATATTTCCATTTCGAAAATGGGAATTTGAATGGATTCGGTAAAATATTGAAAAGATGGAGGAGGATTGATATCTAGTAATTTTTCAGATCCTATTTGAGGGGTGTTATTGAAATTTGAAGGTTTTTCTTTAGAGAGTTTTTTACTGTGAGTATTTTGTAACAATGGAATTTTTTAGGCTAACGTGGTTTTTTGAGAAGTGGAAGCACTTTGCTCTTCATATTTTGATCCATGAAAGGAATTTTGAATGTAATCATCAATTGAAAGAATCGGAATTGAAGATTTTTTCTTATTCTTCTTCTCCGAGAAAGAAGAATCCATCTCTCGATTTTCTCTCTCTTTGTTTTTGCAGGAATTCTCTTGCGAGGAAGTCTGCAAAAAGTTTGATTTCCCATGTTGCGAAAATTTGTCTTGAAATAAGGTTTTTTACGTCTTCTTGCAAGATGTCTTTCTAAACTTTACAGTCTGTCTTTAAAACAAACTTTTTATTTAATTAAATCATCTTGAAATTTTGAAATACAGAGAACAATTGATAAATTTTATTTTTATTTTTAATAGTGGAATAGTCATTTTGAGTACCAATCCAAACACCATAGTGGAATTTGACTAGATATTTTTTACAAGATCCTTTCGGAATATGCTATAAGCACCACCAAACCAACATATGACGCATCAGTTTCAACAATAATTGAGGCATTGGGGTCTAAAATTGATAGAAATGGTATACTTTTAATAGCACTTTTAACCTTTTGCATGGCTAAAGTTTGCTCGTGACTCCATAAGACCGAATTCTTTTGAAAACTTTTGAAAAGATGAGCATATAGGATTCTTATTTCTTTAATAAAGTCACATACATAATTGACACGGCCTAGAAATCTTTGAAAATTGTTTTTGTCTAAGATTTCATGAGGAAATTTGTCGATAAAATCTAGACTTCTTTGAATGAGTGTAATGGTCCCTATATGAATATTATGCCCTAGGAGCCTAATACTTGTTTGACATAAAACAACCTTTTTTGCCGAGACTACTAAACTATTATTTTTTATGACATGATTGAATGTATTGAGATGCTTAAAATGTTGTTCTAAACTTTTTGAAAAAAATTAGAACATCATCAATATAAACAATGATGAAATTTGAATAAAGATTGAAAAATATCATTCATAATATTTGGAATTTAGAGAGGACATTTTTAGATCAAATGACATAACATTCCATTGATGTTAGCCAAATGGAACATTGAAAGCAGTTTTATATCGATTTTCTTCTTTAATTTGAATTTGCCAGTTGCCAATCTTCTGTCAAATTTTGAGAAGATAATCGCTTTGAATAACCTATTTAGTGGATATCTTATCCTTTGAAGAGGTTTGTTAAGAGGTTTGTAATTGATAAGCAAATAAAGGGCTTCTTGTTCGATTTTAGTAGAATTGTTGACATAAAATGTTGAACAACTCCAAGGAGATTTACTTGGGTGGATAAGTTTCTTATCCAATAAATCATTGATTTCTTTGAAACAGTGGTCTAGTAATTCCTTATTCATCTGAATAGGGCAAGATTTGGTAGGAATACTAGATTCATGAAAATCCTGAGTATAAGAAAGGGACAAAACATGTTTTTTCTATTCCAAAAATCATTTGGAATAGTGGAACATATCTCATCTTCGATATGTTTTTTAAAAAGAGAGATGTGCTTAATAATTTAGGGATCTGTTATTTGCTCCTCAATTTTTGAAATTAATATTGTTAATAATTTTTGAAATGGACGCTTCTTTCAAAGTATTAACATTTTTGTAAGGAGGATTTGTAAATTTGAAAAGTGTACATACACTAACAAAGCTACTCAGTTTGTTCTCTTTTAGACGCTTTTCGTTCACAAGGAATTTATGTTCCTTAGCGTGTTGTCGATAATATTTTACTAAACCGTTCAAAAACCAAGAATTTTGACAGAGATGACAAGAAATGTTAGATACTTCAATAGCCAGAGATGACTAGAAGTCAAACCCCTCATCAGTATGTGTATAAATAAGTTCTATCGAAC
>CAIGRO010262918.1:0-13384 GCA_903798355.1 Fraxinus baroniana
GCACTGCTAGGGCCCATGTGGCCCTGGTAGTTTAGCTGGGTCCAATTACTTATTTGTATATCATGAATGTTGAGCTCAAGTGAAAGGGCCCTGTTAGATAAACAGGGCCACGTCCCTATAGGTGGGGTGCCACATCATCCCCGGTTTGAACAAGGCCTACGTGGCCCTGTTCAAACAGCTTCACTCCAAGTGAAAAGCATAGTTTACCAATCAGTCATAGTACCTGGGGCAGGGGAACCAGACTATGCCACTTATGAATTTGTGCACAGTCTCATCCATGGTACACGATTAAAATTTCTGGTAATACAAAACTTCAATTAAATCTATTTTCTAGCCAAAAATGGCCAGTATGAAAATGTAAATCATGTACAATACATATTCCAAGCATTTAAAGATTCTTGCATTCTCAATGTTGTAACTTGTAAGTAAACCTGAGGTTAGTGTGCAGTAGAAGTTCATAAATTTGGCGCCACCAGTACATAAGATGAATTAATGCTTTAAATCACATATTATTGCTTGCTTCCTATAGAATAGAATGACTACCTATCATAAATAGTGTTCCTCGATCCTGACAATTTTTTGACCGAAGATGGGGAAATCAAAAAATTTAAACCAGTCTTTCACCATCTGATAAGATGTGGGCTGTGTCTAATCTTTCATGTTTCATCTAATATCAACATAAAGCGCTGTTTTGTAATCTCACTCATGCATGGCTAAATCTTGAGTTCAACTTAATTCTAGAATTGTGTTTGTTTGTTAGTGATCTTCTCTGACACTCTCTTTGTTTTTTTTTCATTTTTAAAGTATTGGTTAATTTGTTTGTCTTGTGACTCATAAATGCGGTTTCTATTGTCCTTTTCTTTCTTTTTTTCTTTTGTTTTGTTTCTTTGATTTGAGAGAGATCCAACACAAAATTCATTTTCAATCTGATTCATATTTCTCTTCTTACTAGACATTTATACCTCCCATATTGGAAAGAAACATGGTGCATTGCCTTCTGTCATTGTTATTGGTGGAGGTATATCAGGGATTGCTGCAGCTCATATGCTTCAAAATGCATCTTTTAAGGTGTTTATACCTTCTAAGTAATATTTTATGAGCGATTGCCTTTTCATTTCTTTCCCTTCCGACAATGTCTTTCTCTTTTATCCAGGTAATCTTGTTGGAGTCACAAGATAGAATTGGCGGCCGTATTTGCACTGATTACTCATTTGGTTGCCCAGTTGACATGGGAGCATCATGGTAAGTCATATATTAATTTTACTAGATATGTATTCTGAATGATCAAGATATTTTGTGATTATCTTGTATTGGTCCTTACTGAGCTTGAGTTAAGTCCCCATCTGAACTTGGTCAATTAGGCTCTGTTATTTCAAATGACAATGGGGAAAAAGGTAAAACGTGGGGAAAGCTCCGTAAAAACATTGCAAGTTTTAAACAGAATCTCCATGTCCATCCTGATTTTCCCTGGAATTTTTCTTTTCCCTCAATTTCTATTGATACAATGGAGGCTAATGTCCTAATAGATCTTCTCAAGTGTTTGACAGAAGGACAGTTTTCATCCCAATATCAGACTGAAAATTATCTCTTTGTGAGTTCTGGCTGAAAATCCCTACAGCAGCATAGAAAATGCTGGTGGGGATCTCAACAATCACATTGTTAAATTTTTTAATGCACATTATCATTTGAAAGCTGACTAGTCATACTTTAGGACCTCATATAATTGGGGAGAATTTTTTTTTTGCCCAAATTGCTTGCTATGCCTGCAGCTTGTATATTATTAACCAAGAACTTCACTTTAGAAATTGAAATACAAATATTTCGCATCACTGCTAATTCGCTTAAAAGGACTTCAGAAAATATGAACTCATTACTCAAATGACATCATGTGGCACAAAATTAATTTTCGTTCTTCAATAACACTTACTAAATATGGCTAACTTTTGCATTGTTGGCTGTCACTCATTTTGTTTTGTACTTCAGAACATTCTTTTGTAATATTGAAGCTTGAGAATAACCTACCAGTATCTTTGTTACCTATTATTGACTTCTCGTAAGTAATACTCAGGCTACATGGTGTCTGCAATGAGAATCCGTTGTCTCAAGTTATAAGCCGCTTGGGGCTAACATTATATCGTACGAGTGGTGAGGACTCAGTTTTATATGACCATGATTTGGAAAGGTAAGATATTGGTCTTTTGTCACAATGAAAAATGGTATGTTTGGTGGAATATCAGTCAACTGCTGTTGGATGCTTACCGCATGTGGATTTTATTTCTTTTTTTGGACAAAAATGTTGAAAAATACAAAGCCATTCTAGATTTGAGACACTTAAACATCGTGAGTTCTTCCCAATATCTTAATTTATAATACATTTCCCGAACATTTTTTAAGTTTTTGATTCAAGCCATATTTCATACTTCATTTATTTTCCCCTGGAACAGTTTTGGACTGGCATATTCTAATGTTGTAAGAGGTTATAGGTGCCTTAAGAAACCAGCTTCTGATGTGACATGCATTATTTTTTATTGTGACATGGGCATTGTCTATTTTTTGTTTAATATAGTTGATATGCTTTTAAGAAAGGAGACAGTGAAAACTTTTGATTATTTTCTATTTTAGGCAAGCAGAGTCATTCACCATCCCGTTTTATTTGCACATATAAAATTGATACTTCTTGATTACAAATCATTCGACACATTTTGCTCATTTCAGTTATGCGCTCTTCAACATAAATGGACATCAAGTTCCACAAAGCATGGTTATTGAAGTTGGAAATACATTTAAGAAGATCCTCGAGGAGGTAGGTTAATATCTTCTGAAATTTTTTGAAGTTTTTATTTGCATTGTTTTCTACATGCAGAAAACAAGATATTGATTAATATTGTCTAATTCTAGACGGATAAAGTGAGAAATGAACGTAGTGATGACATGTCTGTTAGGCAAGCGATATCTCTTGTGCTGGACAGTCATCCAGAATTGAGGTACCCGAAACAAATGATTCTGTCTGAAGTTTACTTTTATGATGTTCTTTAAATCATGGGTTTCTATTGTTTACACTAGTAACATTTGTGTCCTCAGACAAGGAGGACTTGCATATGAAGTACTGCAGTGGTACATCTGTAGAATGGAGGCATGGTTTGCCGCAGATGCAGACATGATATCTCTGAAAGCTTGGGATCAGGTATGATAATATCAATTAGTTTAATTTCATTTCTTTCTCTTTCTCTTTCTTATTACTTGGATTCCGACCTATGATCTTGTGGTATGTAGTAGCTGAATTTGGTTTGTACTGCATGTGTTTTCCTTGCAAAATGTTTCTTCAAAGATATTTAATGGCTTCTCCTCATTTATGCAAATATGTCTTTTGGCACTGTATGTTTATGTTTTTTTTTTTTTTTAAATATAAATGTATCAAAATTGATGGAACCATCAAGGCCAAGTATTAATGTGTCTACTTCATATGATTCATAGTTTGTTGGTTGTTTACATATTTCCACATTTTATGCATATCTTAAAATATGCTTTTTGGCATATTATTTTCATGTTTTCACATTTTATGGACACCACGTGTTGAAATTTGATGGAACTATCTATTCAAAGTCGTATCCTTAATTAGTGTTGTTTCGGTAGATTGTGATGGATTCATTTGTCGTGAAACGCAAGGTTAAATATTTATGTAATTTTTTCTATACATGTATGTTCAGGAGAAAGTTCTTTCTGGTGGTCATGGACTGATGGTGCAAGGTTATGATCCTGTTATAAAGTCCTTGTCAAAAGACCTTGACATCCGCTTGAATCACCGGTATGCTTGCACATATTTTTATACTATAAATTTTTTATCACTTTCATCTGTCTTGAAAGTATTCAGCATGTTAGTGACAACTATTCATTCGATATCCCAATACCATTTAAATTTCATATTCATTAATATAATAATCATCTAAACTATTTAATTGAGCATGAATCATGTTCATAATTCATAGTACTTTTAATAAAATTATGGTGAACATAGATATTTTGGTATGAAGGCACGACAAGGAAAATCTTGTACTACCTTTGCATTTTTTTTTAATTTTCTTCATAAATTTCGGGACAGAAAAAAAAAACGAAGGATTGAAAATAAATGCACCTGCTTCCATTAGTTGACTTCTAATAGAAGTTCTCCATTACATTTCCTTGTTCACCTCCATGCTTGTTCTGCCTTCATTCCTACTGAAGAAAATTTCTCTCTTAGGGTTAAAAGGATTGTCAATGGATATAAGAAAGTGGTTGTTACGGTTGAGGATGGGAGGAACTTCATTGCTGATGCTGCAATTATTACTGTGCCTCTAGGGGTTATGAAAGCCAACTTAATTGAGTTCAAGCCTAAGCTGCCTGAATGGAAGCTTTCTGCAATATCAGATCTTGGTGTGGGCAACGAGAATAAGATTGCATTGCGATTTGACAATGTTTTCTGGCCAAATGTGGAATTTTTGGGCATAGTTGCACCCACGTCTTATTCTTGTGGTTATTTTCTCAATCTCCACAAGGCTACAGGCCATCCCGTTCTTGTCTATATGGCAGCTGGAGCCCTTGCATATGACCTCGAGAAGCTATCAGATGAGGCTGCTGCAAATTTTGTAATGTTACAGCTGAAGAGAATGTTCCCTGATGCATCTGAGCCTGTAAGATTTGAGTATTTTTCTTCATATCAATTTGGTTTTGTGATGTCTAGGCAATAACTTCTCCCATTTCTTCAAATCACACTGATGAAATCATCTAAGTTAGATTCTTGATGATGCAACACAGCTCCTCTTTTAAGATTCTCTTTGTTAGATCAATCTGTTTTTTAACATATATATGTATATGTGATTGTATATATATAAATATGTTTTGTATATTATTTTTTTTGGATAAATAGCGTTATCTCTTCTCCAATTTCCTATTAATCTGAGAGAAAATCTATTTCTGATACACGCAAGTGGCGCAATGACTGCTGAAATGTGGTTTTACTTCTTTTTAACATGCTTGTTATGGGTTCTGTATATGGTGACTATTTAGCTGATTCCCATAAAAATTTTCAAGTTAGTAATGCATGGATTGAGTGCAGTACTAGGGTTGGTTTTCTCTTGGGGTAAATGATTTACTATCTCCTTTACATAAAATACTATTTCATTTTCTAATTTCTTTTTCTCTATTTTCCTGGGCGGTTGGACTGACTTATAAATTGCTCCATACTGAAATATTTACCATGGGTATTTGATGCATGTTATAACACAACTTTCGAATTGCCCTTGACAGGTTCAATATCTTGTGTCGCGCTGGGGATCAGATCCCAACATCCTAGGGTGTTATTCCTATGACGCAGTCGGGAACTCAGATGATATATATGATCGGCTCCGAGAACCTTTGGGCAATCTTTTCTTTGGAGGCGAAGCCGTGAGCCTAGATCACCAAGGTTCTGTACATGGTGCATATTCAGCTGGAATCATGGCAGCAGAAAATTGTCAAAAGCATCTTATGCAGAGACTCGGAAGCTTGGAAAGGATTCCACTCCTCGCCTTAAGAGATGAAATTGTTGAAGTTCCAGTTCCACTTCAGATCTCTAGGTTATGAGTGTGAGATCATAGACTTATCTGAATTAATGTTTTCTTATATTTGGAAAAATCTTCCAAATATACTGTTTCTTTATCTTTAAATGGTTATTTTGCAAACAGCTAAGAACAATGTTCTGTTTGCCTGATTAAGTGAATGTTCAATGTACAATTTTACCGAAACCTGGAAGTTAAGTCATTGCTACAAATGATGTGTGAAAATTCAAAATTGGGTCTGTGTGAATTTGTTTTGAGATATAGTGAGAACAACATGCATTATAAATACACTTACGAAAAGGTTATAAGCACTAAAGTTAGTATTACATCACAATATAATACTATTTATCATCATGATGATAAAATATCGGTAATGTGACAATTCATTATTCCTTACATTTCTCTCTCTATCTCTTCCATTTCTTTCTCATAAAAAGTGATTTGCTCAATCCTATTATTCCGTATAGTGTCATATCACCGACGTTCTATCATCATAATGATAAATAGTATTATTCTCAATCACATCCACGTTCTTTATAGAGTCGAATTGTTCGATGATAGAAGTTGTATTATGTGACGAAATCCTTTTTTCCCCTTGCAATCTAGAGAGGTGGATGGAACTTTTTTCCCCTTGCAATCTAGAGAGGTGGATGGAACTTGATCTATGTGAGGGTGGGTTACGATGTCCCTTAATTTTCGATGAAGAATTCGAAGCACGAAGAGTGGCTAAAAGTAAATTCTTTATAAATATTTTGCGATAATTTAGTATTACTTTGGAGTCGATACTTCTATTGTATCAGTGGTAACGATGGAGGAAATGATTTTTGTCAACAATATTTGTAGAAGATGTTGTGGACAACGAAATCACAAAATCACAAAATTGAGAAGTGTTTTATAGATTTTATTTTTTAACAAATCGTTTTAAATCGTTAAACCATTTAAAAAATATAAATTAAATTTTAAAATCAAACGTATCTCAATTGAAAAGGCACATCCATATTAAACTAACCCAATTAAACCCAGTATCCGATTAGGCAACTACACATCCAATTAATCAATTAAACCAAAACCAATTACCCTTAAGTCATCACAATTGAGAATGAAAAAATCTCAAATTGACTAAAATGCTGACCAACACCTGTTGAACTCTATTCATCGATTGTCCATCTCAATTGACTAGATAACTAAATATAGATTTTAATTTAAATGCACACAATTTCTTTTTCTTCTAATAATTTTCTCAAATTTGGCTTAATTTTCAGGTCACTTTTAATATAGATTTTAAGGATTTTCAGGTCACTTTTAAATGCACACAATTTCTTTTTCTTCTAATAATTTTCTCAAATTTGGCTTAATTTTCAGGTCCCTTTTAATTGACTAGATAACTAAATATAGATTTTAATTTAAATGCACACAATTTCTTTTTCTTCTAATAATTTTCTCAAATTTGGCTTAATTTTCAGGTCACTTTTAATATAGATTTTAAGGATTTTCAGGTCACTTTTAAATGCACACAATTTCTTTTTCTTCTAATAATTTTCTCAAATTTGGCTTAATTTTCAGGTCCCTTTTAATTGACTAGATAACTAAATATAGATTTTAATTTAAATGCACACAATTTCTTTTTCTTCTAATAATTTTCTCAAATTTGGCTTAATTTTCAGGTCACTTTTAATNTTTTTTTTTTTTTTGGATTTTTTATAATTGTTATCTACTTTATTGGTAGTTGTATTGTTTTGTTCTAATTTATGCTAAGCTCTCCTAATTTCTTTAGCTAATGCTCTCCTAATTTCTTTAGCTAATAGAGTTTTTTTTATTTGAGTCTAAATTTTCTAATTAGGTCAGCTAATTTATTATTAAGCTCATGTTTGGTATACATTAAAATTTTTATTTTTATTTTCATTCTTCTATTCATTTTCAACCGCACATTTTTCAATAAAATAATATTTTACATCACATCAATAACTTCTCTTTTTTTTCCAAACACACATTCTCCATCAATCTACTATTTCAGAATACATTATTCCAAAATAATGTGGCTCAAATACACTTATTTGTTAACTTAGTAGTTAGATGTTACTTTAACTGTTGTTTCATTCTGATTTGTGTTTGTGTTGGGCACTTTTAATCTTGAATTGAATGATATTTCTGCAACAATTAGAATAGTGTTGTAACTTCTAAATTGTAAGTCTATTAGTGAATAACAACTACATCTGATAAGTGTGTTTTATACATTTATTAGGAGCCTAAAATAATGATATTTGGCGATTCTTTTGACAAAATATATCGTAAATGATTGTATTTCATGTTATATAGGTAAAACTCAATGGTTGAACGATGAATCGAAAGAAAGAAGCGAAAATTAGTGAAAAGGGCAAAGTCCAAAACTTGAGGATCAAATTGCAAATATTCAAGTTGATTCGGACCACAATTTTGAAGATTGCTAAGAGACAATTGGATGGAATTAGAAATAAAAAAGGAAATGGAATATGATCAAAATCAATTTCCAATCGTATAAGTTATATTTCAGATTTTTAATCAAAAACTTAGATCCATTTTTGGCATAGTAAACATCTAAATTGGAAAAATTATATTTCTATAAAAGTCTTTAGTTAACTTTCCAACGCATTTTAAATTGTCTCAATTGGATATCGGGAGACAGAGTTATGGACAAAATAATGACAATTGTGCAGAGACAAAATTCGCGCGTGAAAGCAACTTTCCTTATTCAATTGGAACTCTTTTATAAATCAATTTGAACGTAATTTCAACCAATTTTCTACTCATTCAAATACATAACAGCATAATACATATTGGAGACCTCTCGTATACATCTCATAGTCCAATATTAATCAATTATTATCATCAAATAATTAAAATTCATAGCTTTTGTGAGAGTTTTGCAAGAATTCAATCAAGTGACGATTTAAATTTTAGTTTTGAGCAAAAAATAGAAGACGCGAGTGGAGATTCATCAAGAAACAATTGAAGAGATTCAAGATTTTAATATTCATCTTCATCTTCTCAATTTATCAAAAATTCAGGTTATATCTATTTCTTACAATTTCAATATGTTGGGCTAATTTTATATATTTCTAGGATGAGATGAACACTTTTTATGATATTTTTAGATTTTAATTAATTATTTTGACTTTAATTTGATTTGATTTGTGGATGTTTATTATAGTTTTTATCTTTCTTTTCAATTGATTGATCACTAATTGAATTTTTAGTGAATTTTATTGTTATCGAGAGCGATAATAGGGTTTAAGCACAATATAATAAATATTGTAATGTTCAATAGAGATATACATCTATGTTTTATATGGTTTCAACAGGCGTTCGAACAATTGTTAATGTATTTATCATATTTGCATCTTTCTTCGAGAGATACTTCTCATATGAGGAGAATAGATTTGATTACTATCAAGAGAGGCTTTCAATTAAATTAGAAACATTGACCAACATGAATGATTTCAAATTGTTACTTTAACTGTTACACTAAAAATGAAATAATAAGGGGAAACATCTTAAACAATATATCTCACACATTTGAAAAACATGTTTACTTACTTTCATTAGTTTAATTGATAATTTAGGTAATAGTATAGAAAAAAATAAAAAAATTAGTTTGCTATTCGATTAAAGTTGCAATTAATTTTAACTCGATCCAACACATAGTCCTCGTAAGTTCAACACTCTATTCATCATTGTATTACTTGACTACGATTCCGTGCACTTGCAAGTTTTCAAAGGATAAAATTTTTGACGCCTTTGTCAGGGACTATTCTATTTAATTAGTTTTAATTAATTTTTGCTTTAATTTAAATTTTTATTGTTTATTTATTTAATTTCATTTAGAGTGTGTTGATGCATATTAAAATGAGAGAATGCATTTTTTTGAAGTGATGAGGAATATGTGGTTGAAAAAGAAAAAAAAAGTTATTGATGTGATAGAAAATATTATTTTATTGAAGAATGTGTGGTTGAAAATGAGTAGAAGAATGATAATGAAAAAATTAATGTGGATCAAACAGGGGCTTAATAGAAAATTATTACAGTGTTTTTTTGTTTTCTATTCAGAACTTCGTATGCAAAATTCGAGACACGGTAATCTTGCTCAATTTGATCTGAAAATTGAACGAACATTCAAGTCGAGAAGAAGAGAACAATTAGAAGCACACCAAAAAAGCAAGCCGAGCTCATGGCAGAACAAAATCAAAATCAAATTCAAATTGTCATCGAGGCGAATGAAGAAGCAACACATCCAATTGCAGCGGCAGTAAATGAGAATGCTAAGTTGATGGGAGAGTATATAGTTCCATTGGTCGTAGAAAGCCAATCCAGTATCATATATCTAGCGTTTAGTCATGCAAACTTCTACCTGAGGACTGATGTGATCAATATGTTCCAAAACCTACTACAATTCTTTTGGAGAGCTACGGAGGATCCCAATGCTCAAATATTAATATTTCTGGATATATGTGCAACTATCGAATATCTAGGGGTGTCTAGTGAAGCAATCAGACTAAGGCTTTTCCCATACACATTGAGAGACTCAGCCAGAGAGTGGTTAGATACGTGTCCACCTCAAAACGTCGCTACATGGAACCAATTGAGTCAGAAATTCATTAGTAAATATTTATCACCGAAAAGGATTGCAAAGCTAAGGGACGAGATTACCACATTCAAACAACTAGACTCAGATGTTATTTAGAGGCTTGGGAACAATAAAATGGTATACTACGCTAATGCCCACAACACGGATTGTAGAAATTGCTTCAGGTGCAGTACTTCTACATTGGTCTGAATCTGATAAGCAGGGCTAACATAGACTATGTATGCGGTGATTCTATCACTAAAAGAACCGCGAATCTACCAAATCACGGAGGATCTAGCATTCACTAATGCACTTTGGCCTACTGAAAAGACGAGTGGAAAGAAAGTTAATGGGATATTCAAAGTTGATTTTTTTATAACAGTTTCATCACAATTGACATCATTAGCAGAGAAGGTGGATCAGATTAACGCGGCCCAGACAATGAGATCGAAATGCAAACATTGTGGAGAGAACCACGAAAGTGTTGATTGTAATGTAGAGTCTCATTTTGTTCAAATAGTGGAGGATGCAAACTACACTCAGAATTTTCAAAGGCAACAACACAATCCAAATCCTAACACCTATTACCCAGGTTGGAGAAATCACCCAGGTTTTCAGTGGAGTAATAACCAGGGTGCTTAGACCGCACCATGACAAACTGCACCGCCAGATTTTCAGTAGAATGGAAAAGAAGTCTTCATCAGAAGATCTTGTGAGTAAGTTAGCGGATATATATATATATATATATACTCAACACATCTAAAGAACATACAAAACCTTGCAAGTTTAGGGAGTTTCCATCAAGAACTTGAAAAATCCGATGGGACAAATAGCGAAAACACTTTCAGAGACACTACTAGGAGTATTGCTCAATGACACTAAGATAAATCCCAAACAGCAGGTAATGACAATGAAGGATGTCAAGGAAGAACAATTGAGGCAATAACTACTCGCAGTGGAGTTCAACTGCTAGAGATTAATGTAAAGAGACCAGTTGCTACAAAAGAAAAAGTACATACCACGGTTGATGAGCAATTGGAGGAATCTGAGTAAAACAAAAAAGTAGAGACAAAAAGAGTATCAGATGTTCTACAGATTAAGGAAACCGCTCCCACTAAAGAAATTGTGCCACCACTACCTCTTCCATAAAGAGTGCAAAAGAGAAAGCTTGATTATCAATTTGAGAAGTTTCTGGATATGCTGAAAAAGCTCAACATCAACATCCCACTCATCGATGCAATCCAATAGATCCCGATATATGCAAAGTTCCTAAAGGACATAATATCTAAGAAAAGAAAGCTTCCAGATTGGGAAGAACTAGCATTGACTGAGGAGAGCAGTGCTAAATTGCAAAATAAATTACCACCAAAACTCAAGGACTCAGGGGGTTTCACTTTACCTATTTCACTAGGCAAAAAACTTCATTTTAATGCTTTGTGTAATATAGGTGCAAGTGTAAATTTAATGTCTCTGTCTACTTTTAGGAAACTAGGAGTTGGGGAAGTCAAATGATCAAATGTTGCAGATAGGAGCATCAGATCCATGAGGGCATGGTAGATGATGTGCTCATAAAGGTTGAGAAGCCGATATTCCCCGTGGACTTCCTTGTTATCGACCTCGAAGATGACCATGATAAGCCATTATCTTAGATTGACTTTTTTAGCAACAAGTCAAACTTTGATTGACATGAAGAAGGGTGAGCTGATTGTGAGGGTGAATGACGCACATGAGATCTTTAAATTGCATTATCCACCCAAGCAACCATTAGTCTTGGAGGAAGCCAAATATATTGTTGAAGAAACTCAACAAGGGCCAAATAAAACAAAACTTAAACGTCTAGGGTGTCTTCCTCGAGAGGAGAATAGAGAGCTTAATGTTTGAAGGGCAAAAAGAGGATGTAAAGCTAGAAATTGCAAGGACTGTAAGGCTGCAAGACTCCAGCATGAACCACTATTATCAGTCTCTCCACACAATCTAGCTAAAGACTATGAATTAAGCACTTGTTGGGAGGCAACCCAATTTTCTAACTCTTTTATTCGTTTCGCTTTCCGTATTACATTGCCTGTAAAGTTATTCTTGATTTATAGGTTGTATTAGTTATATGCACGTTTCAATTCAATTTGGGGGGTCATCTTCATCATTAACATTTAGTCTAGTTAAAAAATTAAAAAAAACATTAATTGAGTCAAAATGAGTTTTCTTTTTATTTTTGATTGTTTTCTTCCCCTTTTGATAGGTACCATGGATATTGACATCGGAAGGAGTTTAGTGAAGTACAATTTGAAATAAATTGACAAATAGATCTTCTCACGTTCAACAGAAAAATTGGGGGAGTGTCATTTTTCTTTTCTTCCCCATCCACTTATATTTTTATTTATACTTAATGACATTGAAGAAAGTGTCGGTTTTAAGTTTGGGGATGAGAAAAACTTTGAGTTTTTACTTTTTGTATGTCTAAGTGTTTTTGTGTTTGATCTTCGTTATTACTTTAATATATAATACAAAAAAAATCAAAAAAAGTTCGAAAAACTTCAACAAAAAAATATAAATATTTTCTTGTTTTAGGTTGTGTGCTTATGTGGATTAGATAACCTAGATTGCAATGATTATTATATTTGAAATTTTGTATTGATTTATGAACAGTGGATAAGTTGCATGCTAGATGATTGACATTTAACCCTGCAAAACTTGATATTATACGCGCACTAGAATTGAGTTTTTTTTATCATGATGCAATAAGTTGATTCATATGTTGGAAATGTTGATAGATTGAACATATATGCTATACCCAAAAATTACATATTATTGATCCTTATACCAATAAGTTGATTCATGAATATTGGGTCTATTTACATGTTTACGTAAATTGTAAGAAAAAGGCAAATTCATGTATGAGACCATCAATTCATATATGTCCATAGAAAACTGTGAATCCATTTATATTCTTTGATTTATTTATAAGTTTATGACAATTATTGAATATATTTTTTTTTATATTTAACCTGATTAAATATTTTTGGATATTTGTTCGCGTGAAACCCGCGAGCATACGAGATCGTTGTACAAGTAATAAGATTTGTAAGTTAAGAGTATCGTTCCCAAGAGGAATAAGATCTAATTTGTAGTTTAATAGCTACTATTAAATTCAAAGTGTAGTAATATCAAAATAGATGGTTTATATGTTTTTTATACTAATCCTAAACTAACAAAA
>CAIGRO010262929.1:0-13464 GCA_903798355.1 Fraxinus baroniana
CCTGTTTGGTACGGCTTAAAATCCAATAAAAATTGAAAATATGGCCGTTATTGGGCCCCACCCGTCTAATAAAAGTCAACAATAACGGCTATATTTTCAATTTTAATCTGATTTTAATCTCTACCACACACCCTCTTAATAGTCAACTTTGAAGTACTTATAGAAAGTTAATATCTTACCTCTTGTTGTTGTGATAATTTTTGCGTCACATTGTTCACTAGGGATGAAGTTGATCAGCTAAAGCGAGCCAATCCTTTTACATTCTTGGAAAGGGATACCTATTTAATTTCGATATGCGGAAAACCTATCGTCACATACTCAAAATAGAAGGCCAGCGAACATATTAAACCATGCAATTGACCAATGAGTTTTACACCTTAGTTTTGTCCTGTACAGACACTTTTGAGGTTTTATGTACCATTATGTACTAACTTTGCAAAAAAGGCTATTATTTTTGCAGCTGTTTTTTGAAGAACTTTACTGATTTATCAAGGAAAAATTGTGCAAATGATTATCCTCTTTTGTTTTCGGTTGATCAGTTGTAGTTGTACTCAAACAAGAGGCTATAAAGGAAAATAGTCAAACTGATGCTTCAAAATTTAGCTTCGGATTGGTAATGATTTTTTAAAACTCATTTTTATTTACATATTTTTTCAATAAAATAATTTTGTACGTTGGACCTTAATTTTCTACACTTTTTAATCATATATTTTTCAAAATATCACTGAACACAATTTATTTTCCAAAAATTTACATATTGTCTCCATGAAAAATGTTTCTTGCACAAAATGTTTTTACATAATGATGAGGTATTAAAATGTAAATGAGGCAGTTATTTGATTAATAAGATTTTGATTCAATTAAATTTCGTCACATTATCTGTTGATAAACAATTATATAAATTGTTAGCCCAACCCTTATATCCATTTGAAGTTGCAATCCGGCCTCGAAACAGTACAACATGGACAAAGTGTAAATTGAGTCCAGATAAACTTGAAGTGATAGTCCTTATCAAAAATTTAGGTAGAGACAAGGATGTACGTCGGCAGCATTTACTATTTATGGCTACTTGACGCCATTCAATTTGATATTTATCATATTACAAATATCAGTATGTTTATTGATCATGAAAATTGTTGGGGCTTTTGTGTTTAATTCTCAAGCCAAAGTTATTGAAGATTACTCTTGTAAACAAAAAGAAACAACTAACAAGCGGGTCTACTCAAATTTTCTTGAAAATGAATTAAAGGGTCGATCACAATATGGTGTTGAAATTAGAAATCGAATGACAAACTTTAGGGTTTGTGCTTATGAAGTAGGTTAGTGTATAAGTGAGTATTTATAAACAACTAGTTTCTTGAAGGTTCGAAGGTTTATATTCGTTCTATTTTTTGACCTTACACCACAATTTCCCTATTTCATATTAAATACGGTCAATTAACAGTATGAGATACTGTTATATTTCACCGTCATCAATTGGATAGGGATGAGTCGAGTTGAGAGACTTCGTGTATATCTTATCAAGATGTCTGCTTGATGGTATATGTAACTTGGCCATTAGGGAAAGTTGCCTTTCTCATTTTACTGCTAGTCAACCCATTGATTATGTCCATGCCGACTTGTGGTTCATTTGGTTTTTCTTTTTCAATTCCAACTGTATCACGGAACATGACCGTGTACACGGCGCGTCAAAAGCTCAAAGTATTCACACTAAATTTTAAGCTTTCAACGTCATTAATAGTTCTAAAAAAATAAATTAATTAATTAAAAACAGCAAGAAATTTATTAATTTTACATTCGGCCGACTCCCCCACTGACCAATTGGCATTTTCCAGTAGGCCTGCCATGAACACAATATTCACGCGGCTTGCAGCTGTCTCCCTGGCCCATGTCCTCTATCAAAAAGCATATTTTGGCGACAAAATCATAACCACCACCCTAACTTCCTAAAGAAGTTCAGATATAACGTCCATCGTAATCAGGACACCTCGACTTTACGCGTCCACTTTGTGTTTCTTTGACACGAAGGTGTCGTATTTCTAAACGACTCGAGATTTAATATCTTAATTTAAATGAACAATTCTATCATGTACGATGTCCTTATTAACTTTCTAACCGATCGAAATTTTAATTTTCAGTGATTTCATCAACATTTCAACGCTTCATTTGATGACCTTTCGTCAAAATCTTATCATTTGTATTTTGAAATTGTCATTTTTTAATATTAAAGTTACTTCACATTGACTGCACCCCCAGGAAAAGTAGCCGTTGGGACCCACCCCACCCAAATGTAGTAAGCGGTTTTTACCAGTTATCTATACTGACTATAAATTAATGAAGCCACCCTTTCAATTTTCTGATCACCAACTCCCAAAACCAAAAACGTAACAATCAAACAAGAAATCTCACTAATCTTGATTTTTCCGATTGTCCAAGAAATGCTCATCGAAAAAGACATACAAGATTTCGTGTATGTATAGGTAGCTTGTGGTTTAGTTAACCCTTTAATGCAGGTTATTATGGAATGTTCTTTGGCGTTAATTCGATTTTAAAGCTATCCCTACACTCTTCGATCCGCAACTCTCCACTATCTTTGTCTCTATTTTTCGCTTTCTTTAAAGCTTCAACTTTTATTCCTCTTTTTGTATATCTTGTATTTTTGGGAGCCCGTATAACTCTAGCGTACACTGTAAGCCGCTGAAATATCACAACAGTAAGTATTTTCTTCATAGATTTCTCCGCTTTCTGCGTCCTTGTGGATGTAAATGATGTTACCTGTTTGTGTTTTCATAGTAAATTTTGTTCTTTACTCGTGAATAAAGATTATTAGCGATTTTATGATAAAGGTATGAAACAAATAATGATACTTTTTTTTATTTAAAGGTTGAAGATGGAGTGTAATTCTGTTCCTTACTCCTGAATAAGGATTATTAGCGATTTTCTGATAAAGGTATGAAACAAATAATTTATACTTTCTTTATTTTATTTTTTTAAGGTAGAAGATTGAGTTTAATTCTGTTCAGAAGAAAACCGCAGGAACTAATCGACATAGTATTTTTGTAACTCTGTTGAAAATGAATGTGTGCAAATACTTTTTTTTTACTGTTGTTTCTTCCATAACTTAATTAAATTAATGCGTGTGAGTTTCCTAGAATTTGTCTTGTCACTTAATTAATCTCAAAGGTGATTCAGAATATTTCCTTGTATATTGGGGCACGTTTGGTTTGATCCAGTTTTGAAGGTTCGTTGTTTTCCCTGGAGAATCGATTAATCTCTGTCAAAAAATAAACTTCCGTTACATTCTTTTCGGAGTTTAAATAAATATGGGATAAATTCATTTGGCTAAATCATCCGCCAATAAAGAATTTTATGTTTATTTAAAATGCTAAAATTAGAAAAATGAAAAATGGGTAACTAGTTTTCTTCTTGGGCTGAGTTCTGTTTATTTAAATTCTACCGATCTGACTACCTCGTGTGCACATGGCTGCAATTCACCAAAGGAACATAGTAATATTTGATGGCCACATATTGCACAATGTTATATCTGTATGTTTGTGTAGGTGGATAACTATCATGATTGTGCATGCGAGTATTGATAACTGATGCTTTTAAGGGTGTAAAAACTTTACCTTCTTTCTCATGTGATTTAAAATTTACCTTTCCAGCTGAAGGCTCACTTATGTTCTCAGAGGTGATGCTAGATGGCAACGTTTGGGGATATAGGGCTAGCAGCAGCTATAAATATTCTCACTGCATTGGCTTTCCTTATAGCCTTCGCTATTCTCAGGCTTCAGCCGTTTAATGATAGAGTATATTTCCCAAAATGGTACCTCAAGGGTTTGAGAAGCAGCCCAACTCACTCAGGCGCATTTGTAACAAAATTTGTCAATGTGGATTGGAGATCATATTTGAGGTTTTTGAATTGGGTGCCAGAAGCACTGAAAATGCCAGAACCAGAGCTCATTAGTCATGCAGGATTGGATTCCGCTGTCTATTTGCGGATTTACTTGCTCGGGTACAATCTTTTGTTCATTGATATCTCTTTGGACTATTTGCTTTTTGTCATATCCGTAAGATTAGCTATATCTAACTAATCCATATTAAGCACTTGTTTGATATTGATATATATATATGTTGAATTGATTCTTTGAAAAGTTTTTTTTTTTTTTAATTTTTATGAATATGTGGTTAAAATGTAGGAAGAATTATGGGAGACGTGAAAAATGATGTTTTTTAGAATATATAGTTGAAAATGAGTGTGGGAGAGAAGTGATTTTCAGGGAATCAAAATCAGACAAGGGCTAGACTTGTTTTATGAATATTTTCATTAATAATCCTGGATAAAGTCAGTAAGTCATCGCGAGCTTGCAAATTTGTTTATGAATTTTCTTTTTTGGTGTAGAAGATAATTGTGGTCCAGTCCACTCGTTGGTTGATTATAACTGGATATTTGAATGGTACTTCAATGGAATTCTATTCTTGATTGCCGGATGGATTTACTTGTGGCAAGTTACTTTATAATGCAACACTCAGAATTTTATCAAGTTCACATTCTTTAAGGAATACTCTCTGTTTTGCTGTTGATCAAATGAAGCTCAGTTCTTTGTTGATTCATGCGAATCCGATTTCCTTGGTCGATACTAATAGTTAAATCTATTATTTCATATGTGATAGCATCAACCTTATTGTAATGTACTGATTCTGCTAATTGGTTCATACAGACTGAAGATTTTTGTTCCTGTGGCATTGCTTGCATGGGCAGTCCTGGTACCAGTCAACTGGACAAATAACACACTGGCTAAAGCTAAAACAACTGATAACGTTGATTACAGCGACATTGACAAGCTTTCTATTTCGAACATTCCACATGGCTCACAAAGGTTAGGTGCATTTTTTTCTGTGGTTTTCCAGAATTTGTTGCACTAGTTAAACAAGCCAAACAAGTCATGCTCAGTCTTGGCTCATCATGAGCCCATTCAAAGTAAGTAGCATTTGAAAGTGAGCAACCCAACCACTAGTTTGGCTCATTTTATTTGAACCACCTGTCCTTATTATACCATGTCATGTTACAACTTGTGCTTCTGTCATTATTTTCACATCTTTCTTTGGAGTTGGGTATTTATAAGTCTTTATGTATAGGTTATCAAAGTCTGTGTACACTCTACCTGAGTAGCTTCTCTTGAACAATGAACACAACTCTGTGTGATGTATCGCTAATTTTACAACTGTTGCCTGGAAGTTTTGATATTCAAGTTTCTATCCATTTCACTTTTGTACGAGTCTATGGAGATGGCGCTCAGATATTTTGATCCTTTTCCATTATTAATGTTCTGTTCTGCCAAAACTTAAGTACCACTACAGTTCCACATAATTTTAGACCTGCGCATCACAACATGTCGAGGTTCATTTGTCATTGGGACCGGACCCATATTTCTATGGAAATACATACTTTTCCTGGATCTACTCATCTCTACTGTGAGAAGATTATCTTTGTGGACCTTCGTACCCTAGAGGCCTTGCTTCTCAGCTTCTTACGTTTCATCAATTCGCGTGGCCTTGTTGAACCATTTGATCTAAAAGTTCAAACTATTAGAGAAGGTCATTTTGACACGCCTCCTCATGTGTAGGTGGTATCAAAGCCTGACATGTGTACAATTTCATTAAACGAATGGCTATGATACTACCAAGACCCCTGCTTGCTCTACTACCATGAACCATCTATAGCTTAAACTGTTAGAAAACGTCACATGTATTTTATTTACAGGCCTATTCTACATTGATCCGGATTTTTGGTGTAGTTTGACTTTTACAATTTCATGCTTGATAAAATGGCTTGTGTTTCACTGGGATTTCCAGGTTTTGGAGTCATGTAATAATGGCCTATGCAATTACGTTTTGGACATGCTATATTTTACGGAAGGAGTATGCAACAATTGCAGCTATGCGATTACACTTTCTTGCTTCTGAAAGACGTCGTCCTGATCAATTTACTGTAAGATGCATTTCATATCGATTTTTATTTGGAATGTAAAGGAATTTCTTAGTAGGAAGGATAAGGACATTATTATTGAACATCTTGTGTTTGTTGTGAGTTGGGTCTACTTATTCTCTTACCAAATTCAGTTGATTCTCATGAGGAAAATGATATTTTGTTTTCTTGAATGTTCTGATTCATTATTTCTTTTTTGGAAAAAAAGTTACTTGTATACATGAATGTTTTATGTATTCATATGCTTTTTGACATGTATATGAATCCACTCGATGGATTGTGAATTATCAAAGACAGCTAAAAGGCTTCAGTACTTTGTATATTTTATGTGCAATTAGTAGGCATTCAATGGCAGCTTCTTCATGCTTACAAACGCACTAGTACATTTTGTGAAATTAATTCTAGCGTAAAATTTCCTCGATACATTCATCAGAATTCAACTGTTTATGCATCCCTATATTTGTCTTGGTTAATGAGCTACATCTTAGTTTCAGGATTTTAAATTACTATCATGAGATGATTTTCTGTTCTCCACCTGCAATTTTCTTTGTGGATACATCAGACTAATCTAGATTTGTGTTCTTCTATGATTCTAGCTTATTTTCTTTGGATATATCTGACTTGTTTAACCCTGTTCATTTACAATTCTAGCTTATCTATGCTGGAAATAATAGTGCTTTAAGATGGCTCTCTAGTTGACTATCATTATATCAACTTCAGTATACAAGGAAACTTTTCTTTTTGTTGTTTCTTGATCAAGGCAAATGTTGAAACTTGACAGGTCCTAGTTAGAAATGTTCCACCTGACCCTGATGAATCAGTGAGCGAATCTGTGGAGCACTTTTTCCTGGTCAACCATCCAGATCACTATCTCACTCATCAGGTTTGCTTCTTACTGAAACTCAATGTTTGTTGGTGGTTTTGTTGTAGAATATTATGAAGGAAGAGGACGCAGACTATTCTCTATTGCAATGTGGTTTACTTTTTTGTTGATAATACCCAAGACAATTTATAATTTGTCAGAATTATATTTTTATGAAAAATTAATTTCGTCAATTGAATGCGGAGAACTACCTCTTCATCCAGAGTACTTTCCAGGAGGCTTTTGAAATGGAAATAAAAATCATGATTCTCTAAAACAATTCATAACTTGTCACAAGTGTTCTTTCCAATAAAATAATTTCTAAACTTCAATGGAAAAATGCTTTTTGATACAGAGTAATTTTATAAATTTAGATATTAGAAAATATGATATTTCCTCTTGCAGTTAGTCATTTGTTGACTTTTATAATATTGTAACTCAGAAAACATAAATTTTCGTGCAGTTGGCACTCAGTTAAATAAGCCTCATTTATTAGTGATTCAAATCTTATGCATCATTATTCTTATTAGACGATTTATCCAGGTCGTCTACAATGCCAATAAACTTGCAAAATTAGTGAAGGAGAAGAGAAGTAAACAAAATTGGCTTGACTATTACCAGTTAAAATATTCAAGAAATCAATCGAAACGGCCCATGATGAAGGTACTTTTCTTTGTAAATGTCTAATTTCTCACTCTACATTAGCACAATTTCTCGTCCACTGGTGTTCCACTGTTTTTTAGATTCTATTGTGATTCAACGTGTCATTTAAGAAGTAATAAGCATGCCAGTGCACTTCTTTTCAAACTTGCAGACTGGTTTTCTAGGCCTTTGTGGAGATAAAGTTGATGCAATTGATTACCAAACAGCTGAAATCGAGAGGCTATCAAAAGAGGTTAGCATTGATCACTCAATATTGCCCATCTACATCTATAAAACATTTCCAATTTACATCTTTATTCGACCTTGTAAGCGTATTTGAATATTTTCCATTATCATAAATGTCTGTTGTTCTTGTTATCATCCTCGAAGTATAAAGCATAATTTTTTTACGAATATAAAATGAGGGACCTTAAGCACCAACTTTGCAATAGTGAAAGTTGATCTACCTTGCTACCTATGACTTCTCTCATAAAGTTCATCCTTAATCATCATAAAAATGTAAAATGACGGGCATCCTATGATCAAAAAAGATAATAGCAGGCTACTTAAAAGTTGGTTGCAGGTTGTTGCTTATATGTCCATTTCTTCTTGGAACACCACACATGGAAACACGAGTATTCTTTGATATAAACTGACAGGCAACCTATGATCATAAAAATTAATAGCAATACTTAAAGGTTGGTTTCTTATACAGTACAACTGATAAAGTTGGACGAGCTAAATATGGAAACAAATCTCCTTTCCTTGTTTACCAAGCATTCAATAAGTACATTACTTTCTAAAAGTATCTCTTTACAGTCTTTCCTTGTTCCCTGCTTTCCGGTTCATCTTCCTTGCCAAACATACTTCAAGTGGCAAATTCCTAGACCTGATTAACAATAAAGATATAGTGTTGGACAATGCAAACTTGATATTGTTGATTTCCAGTAGCAGCATGAGCTTTAACAATAAATTATTTGTGCTGCAATAAATTGAAATTTCCACAACTAATGCAAAATATTTAGGGGGTGTTTGAGCCCCATTCTTTTTTTAAAAAAAATAATATTTTGAAATAGTAGATTGATGGAGAATGTGTGGTTAAAAAAGAAGAAAAAGTTTTTGATTTACGTATAATATTATTAATGAAAAATGTGAGGTTGAAAAAGAAGAGAGAAAAATGTATTTTTAAAAAAATGGGAATCAACCAAAGCCTTAACGTGTTCGATGAAACAGCACACAGCAAAAAATATTACTTAAAAATCGCATGTGGTGTATTGTAAAGTGAAAAGATAAATAGGAATTGTTCCCTTCATATTGAGCATTTGAAAATTGTCTTTCATTTATTGCTAACTTTATGCTTTTGTTCATCTTCAGTACAATTTTTATCATTTGGTATTAATTTGAATTTTCTGCTGCATTTAAGATGATCTCTCTTCTCACCTCTTTCCTATATTGATGGATCAAAGCTTTTCGTACCTGTACTCTAAGCATAGAGTTTACGTGCAGATAGATGAAGAACGAGAAAGGGTTAAAACAGATCCTAAGTGTATCATGCCTGCAGCTTTTGTCTCCTTCAAAACTCGATGGGGTGCTGCTGTTTGTGCACAAACACAACAATCTAGAAACCCAACATTATGGTTAACCGAGTGGGCTCCAGAGCCACGTGATGTCTATTGGAATAACCTGGCAATTCCCTATGTTTCACTGACCATTAGGAGGCTTATTATTGCTGTTACCTTCTTCTTTCTCACATTTTTCTTCATGATCCCCATCACAATTGTACAATCTCTTGCAAATATCGAGAGTCTTGAGAAAAGAGCATCATTTTTGAAGGTGATTACTGACATGTGAGTGTACCTTTCTTAGATCTATTGCTACATTAGTTTATGTTTGTCCGTCTAGAAATCAAATCTCCATGCTATGGACCTGTTTATTGTCACTCGTATGATTGATTGTTATTCTTCCTTTACTAGTAATAACTTATTCTATTGCAGAGGTTTCATCAAGTCTTTCATCCAAGGTTTTCTACCTGGGATTGCTTTGAAGATTTTTCTCATACTCCTGCCAACAATATTAATGCTCATGTCCAAATTTGAGGGTTTTCTCTGTAAATCAGCTCTGGAGAGAAGATCTGCCTTCAGATATTTTATCTTCATCTTTGTGAATGTTTTCCTTGGAAGTGTCATAGCAGGAACTGCATTCCAGCAACTTGACAGTTTTATTCATCAGTCAGCAAATGAGTACGTTATTTCAACATAAACTGGATCCATTTTTTCTTACATATTGAGAATGTATTTACTCATGCTTCTGAACATTTATCTGTTTTAAGAATGCAATTACTTTGAGATTATGCATCTGACATCGCGTGGTTGCTTCTTGCAGTATTCCTAAAACAATTGGTGTCGCAATCCCAATGAAAGCAACATTCTTCATTACTTATATAATGGTTGATGGATGGACTGGGGTTGCAGGGGAGATCTTAAGGCTGAAACCACTTATATTCTTCCATTTAAAGAACTTTTTCTTGGTGAAGACTGAAAAGGATAGAGAGGAGGCAATGGATCCCGGAAGTATTGGTTTCAATACTGGTGAACCTCAAATACAGTTGTATTTTCTTCTAGGCCTTGTCTATGCAGTGGTGACGCCAGTTCTGCTTCCTTTCATATTGGTTTTCTTCGCTCTCGCGTATGTGGTATTTCGCCACCAGGTAATGAATTCTAGTATTATATTATTCTTCTATGGAGTCGAGAACTCACAAATATGATGCACTTCTTGTTCCCAGGAGAATCAAGAGAAGATGAAAATAAGCCAATTTTTGGCTTCTTTCTTAGAATTTAAGCTAAATCTAGCATGCTCATAATGTGTATATCACATGTACATGCAACAAATCAGACTTTTATGTTGCCCATCCTCAGTTATGTTTTACCAAATTATATTACCGCCAGTTCTTTTCTATTCTTTGATTCTGTAAATATTCAAGTTCATCCTGGAAGAACTCCTGTCTAAATGCTGGTGTTTGCTTAACATATTTGTTTGTTTTCCGATGAAGAGTCTTTGCTTTCGCAGATCATAAATGTATACAACCAAGAGTATGAAAGTGCCGCTGCATTTTGGCCAGATGTCCATGGACGTATAATATTTTCTATGATCTTCTCACAGCTAGTCCTAATGGGACTAATGAGTACAAAAAGGGCTGCTCTTACAACGCCGTTCCTTATTGCACTTCCTGTATTGACCATCTGGTTTTATAGGTTCTGCAAAGGCCGGTATGAACCAGCTTTCATCAGATATCCTTTACAGGTAGGTTCTCCAGAATCTCCATTTGAAAATGAATGTTTCTATTACTTGATTATCTTCATATATTTATTGGGTGCTTGGCATTGTTCTCAGATTGTGTTAATTCTAGTGTAATCCCTTAATATCAAGTCGAATTGTAGTTTGGCTTTGATATAATGAAGAAAACTTTTGCAGGTTTTATCTCGCCAACTTGGTCCTCGGATGAATGGTGGAAGTGACACGTATTTAACCAAGTTAAATTCTAGTAATTTTAAAAAGTTCTAGAAAACTAATTCGAGAAGAATTCACAAAATTGAACATTTGGTCCATCGTAGAAATGATGTCACGATATTTGATTTAGGATAGACATGGCTCCGGAAAGGTGATTGGTTGAGTTTCTATTGAAGGTTGAATTTAAGCTTCTAGACAAGGTGGTTCAACAAACAAAATAATGTTTTCAAGGCCTGCCATCAACCATTTAAGAAAATTGTCCACATTTAAAAGCCTTTGATGTAAAAGAATCTAAACTACACATGGAGGGGTGTGTGAAATTTAAACAAATAATTGTCTCATCTTTAATAGCTTAAACTTTTAGATGAGGTTGTTCAATAGTTCCATTGTGCATCATGGGACGGACCTCATGACACGTCATATTTGCGATAATTTTGTTGTGTTTTCTAATTATTGTCATAAAATTCGAGAATAGCTATTAGATACGAATGCTTCTTTGCCCCTTTGCTCATCTCAATTGCATTATTAAACTTGTCCATTATGTTTTGATCCTTTTATGCTCTCCATTCTGGAATTCAGGAAGCAATGAATAAAGATACTTTAGAACGTGCAAGAGACCCGAACCTGAATCTGAAAGTCTATCTTCAAAATGCATATGTCCATCCCGTTTTCAAAAATGACGAAGATGACAAAAACGAAGATGCCAATGAAAAGTTTGAGAGTGTGATAGTACCGACCAAACGCCAGTCGAGAAGAAATACACCAGCGCCCAGTAAAATTAGTGGTGCTTCCTCACCATCATCACTGCCAGATACTCTTCCCGAAAATTCACTCCCTTGATGTCAAATGAAAGATCAGTTCCTGTTTGTACATTATACTTTGCAAGGCAAGTGTCTGTGTAATTTATTCGAGTGTATGTAGCTGAATTTATCCTGCAGGAAGGAGGGAGTGAAGGAGGAGTCATCCTGTTAGAAGCTAGAGCGACGTATACCCCGAGCCTGAGCGCATGTGGGAAGTTTTATTCATGTTTGTATGTTGGGTGTGCTTATTTGCCTGTTTGAGAGATGATGTCGACTCTGACATACCAAACATTGTATGAAACTTTATACATTCATGAAAAAAGCTCACTTCTGATATATTCCTAACATATCCATCAAAATCATAATTTATTTATTGATAGATTGCAAATTTGCAAGATTATTGGTTTCTGAATATTTGACATTTTTTTGAACTTCCAATTTTCCTACTGCGGAACAATTATTCTTCTACCTGCCAAAGGCAAGAGTTAAGTAAATAATAACAATTTATTTCCGAGCTTTTCTTTATTTTCAAACTACTCTTTTATTTTTTATTTAATTACTTCACAATAATTTTTGTAATACAATGCTTTACATTTTTGTAACATTATGTTATATAATAAATTAAATTTTGTAAAATTTGAGTTCATTGTTGTTCCCATCGGTGAAACTCCAAATTTTGATTTAAAATGTCATGGATGATAAAATTGAAGGTTGGAACTCCAAGATATTCACGACATTCGTTAGAGAAATTTTTGTTTTGTTGGGCTCTGGAGTTTGTGCTAGGGCTGTTTGGATTAAATCTGATTTCATAGTAAATGTAAATGCTACTTGTATATCATTGTATGCAAAATAATATATAGAATGATGATGTAAACTATATTAATTGATTGGTTTTTCTTTTTTCTCTCTTGCTTTCATATCATCAATCCGTATATTAATCTGTACATAATGATACACAAATAGCATTACTCGTATAATTAAACTTAAAAGAATATGTAGTATTGTCGAAATGTGAAACTTATTTGGGGTGTATGATGTNTATTTGGGGTGTATGATGTAATTACATCTTATAAGTATTTCAATCTAAGGGAAAATTTCAAATTTAAGAGATTAAGTTTGACCCAATTTTTCGCAAATCCCAACATCATCGACATTGTGAGTCACTGGGTCGCTGGAGGTGTGCGACGAACTGTTTCTGTGTTCCACATCTCATTTGTTTCTCTTGATCTGTTTGGTAGGGTGTTCATGGTTAAGGTGAAGATGGTAAATTTGTGATGATGATGGCATCGACGGAGGCAACGACTGCGATTGCAAGTTTGGAGATTTTTTTGTGGGTATGTTGGTTTGTGGTGAGGTGGTGCCAACAGTGGTGGTGTCGACGGTGTTGTAATGGTAGTGGCGGTGAATGGCTAGAGAGAAGGTGGAATAGAGAGGGAAGAGAGAAAATGCTGATGATGAAATAATTAGATTTTTTAGTGTGTGTATGGTAGGCTAAAATGAATATGTATATTTAAATTTGTAATATAATTATTAAAATTTTAATTATCATCCGATTTTTGAAATAAAACTTGTAAATTTGAATTTTGAAAGGGAAAAATTCATTTCTCAAAATTTTACTATATACTATTTCAAAAATAAGAAAACTTTCAAATTTCTAAAATCAG
>CAIGRO010262951.1:0-13246 GCA_903798355.1 Fraxinus baroniana
GGTTGCCGATTTGGGCTTTATAGTGAAACCAAGCATAATCCATGTTAATGGATGTTCAACGGGGGATGTAGGTGTTAGAAGTGGTCACCGAACCTCCGGGGCTTCGGCCGAAACATATCGAATGTGTTCTCTATTTTCTGCACTTTATTTTGAGATATAATTGTTATACTTAGTGTATTCAATCTAATATCGTGTGTATCCTGGTCCAACAATGTCTTAAAACTTTTCTAAAATTCAAAGTCGGTCAATAATGAATTTTAATCACATATTCTATGAGGCTAACAATTTTTCATATACATTTTATTAACTTTTATCTACATATCAGAAATCTATTTTTTAGTTACACCAAATAGGGACTTAAAGGTGGGCCTTCACTATCACTTAGATAGTCTCCTGGTGATAGCATTACTCATCACCAAAACACCATATATGGGTAGGCATAAACTTTTTCACTTTGTTTCATGACTCATGAGGAACATCATCACATAAATATAAGGAGTCCAACATCTTACATTCAATCCGAATCAAATTGCGTTGCATGGTCAGAACCATAAAATAGGCTAGATTTACACGTCGGTTTTAAGAGAGTAATAGTGTTGAATCAACCATGTCAAAATCCAATATTACTGGGAACTTTTTTTACTTGACCTCATCCAATTGCCAAGCTTGGCATTCTGTTAAACTCGAACATTTTTCGTGGCATATGAAATGCAACGAAAATGGGATTGACAATAAATTGGGTCATGAAAAACTGTGAAAGACTAATTATGGGAATCTAATTGCAGTTTAGTTCTTAGTTTATGCAATTTGTGGGGTAGTTGTGTAGCTTTATAACATATATAGTGCACCAAGTTGCATTTGAATATGAATGACTGATCTTGAATGAGCACGGGGTTATACTACTGGGTGGAAAATGGGAGTGATTTGTTGCAATGGGAGAGCCACAATTTTAAGTTTGAGAGGCCTACGACGGTTGATGGAACTACAATGAGCAGAAGTCGATAAGTTAGTAGTAGCTGACAAAGATAACGATTTTGAAAAAAATAATAAAGTTACAATTTTTGTTTAGAAACTTTATTAAAAGTGTATAAAACTAATAAATTCTGCATCAACCATACATAAAGAAAAAATAAGACAGAGAGACAGAGAGAGATTTTATTTTAGAAAATCAAGATCTGATTTTACGGAACCCAAAATATCGAAAAAATGAGAATAAATAACATAGTTACATGTGTACATAAATATGAAAACAAAGCGAAAACAAAATACAAAAAATAATTCCCAAGAAGAAAGTGAAGGGGAAAAAAAACAATTATGTTTGAGTTAATTAAACATATAAATAAACTCACAACAAGATTTTGACATCTTCGAACAATTTGCAAACTTCCTTAACAAATGGCCGTGCATTCAAATTTTTTACGAGATATGTAAATTTAAATAATCATAAAGGATTTACTATTTTAAAATTTGGAAGTGTAAAATACTGAAATGTTTCTGCCTAAAAGATTAGGTTACATTTAAGAATAGTGTTTGGCCAACTTTATCCATTAAAATAATAATAAAAATAAAAATAAAAAATAAAAGCTTGTTCATGTGAGGAAACTTTAACATGAAAGTAAAATTATGTAAAAATAATGAAACATGCGAATGGACTAAGGTTGGGAAACGAAAATTCCAATTTTTAAAGGTTAAACAAATTTTTCATAGGGGCTACGAGTTGAGAATTAATTGTGCAAATTTTTGAAAGAACTCGTTTACAAAATGCAAATAAGAAACCTTAATCATTAGGCTACAGCAATAATCTATCTAGTAAAGTCAGAATTTTCTTTTATTTATTTTTTCCTCTTCAAATATAAAAAATAAATCAAAAAACAAAAAGAAATCGGTGAACCTTGGGCCATATTCACTTTGTTTATAATTTTGACCGTAACATAATCTTTTAGACAATTTTGGCAGGAGTTGTCAAGAATTTGTGCATTGAATTGGGGCAATATGGCATCACAGTCACCTTTTGGGGTGACTAATCCATTTGTGATTAATGGGTTACAGATGAAATTATAGCATGATGTAGAGGTAGAAAGGGGCAATATTGTATGCTACTAGATAGTGGTTCAAATTAGGAAATGTCACTTTAGACGTGTGGTCAAGTACTAACGTCGGTGTACACTAATTTTAGAGGATGCTTGGTGTTAATTAAAATCAGATTTTAAGTGAATTATGATAGAAGTTTTTGAAATGTGTGGTTGAAAATATGTGAGACTCGTGAAAGATGTAATTGATATTGATTATTTGACTTTGACTTAGATTAAAATCTGGCCCAAACAGACCCTTATCATGTTTCACCATGTTCCCGCAATTATAAGACTTCCTTTTTATGATGATTTTATTTGTTGTTATCGGAAAAGTAATATTCATGAGAGGTGTTTTAAGTTTTTTTTTATCATCATTATGACATCAAGCTTACTCGATAAGTGCAATTATTCATTTTGCATTTCCAATAGATTATACTCTAAAACAGTTGACAATGTTAAGGACAATATTGTATGCTTATGGCCTAATAATTGTACGAATAAAATGCTGGCAAGTTGAACTAAAATATGATGCTTAGTTTAGAAAAATCATGTGAAGATGTTGAAAACTGCATAAATTTAATCAACTGAAGCTGCGGACAAAATACTGGTCCATTTTCCTTGATAATAACTCCCATTGAACTTTTCAGCCTGTAATAATTTCATACAAATTTAATCCGAAAGGATTCCTGTTTTCCCCAGAAATTGCACTGAAGGGCTCTTTAATTCGTTGCCAGATCAATGAAAAACAGGTGATCATCACGAGCCTGTACTAATTTATATAGTTTGTTCAATCTAATGGAGTTTAATTAAGATTCCTGTTTGAATTTGCAGGCTAGAAGGCAAGGTGGCTATAATAACTGGTGGTGCCGGTGGCATAGGGGAAAGCGTGGCCAAGCTTTTCGTCCAACATGGAGCTAAGGTCATTATTGCTGATGTCCAAGATGAACTCGGCCAGGTAGCGTGTGGAAACATAGGCTCTCCAGAAGTCATTTCCTACATCCACTGTGATGTAACTAGTGACGCCGAAGTCCAAAATGTCGTAGACATGGCTGTTTCCAAGTATGGTAGACTCGACATAATGTTTGGAAATGCTGGTATCCCTAGTAAGACTGATCTGACAATTTTGGCAACCGAGTACCAAGACTTTAAGAGCAGGGGCGGACCCAGGATTTTTCGTCAATGGGAGCGAGATTTGGCAACTAAAAAAATAATTTTCAACAATAAAGATAATATTCAAAATGTAATATATTTTTTACAATTGTTCCTTACGGCTTCTCATACTTTGAAAACGCCGTATAATAGTATCATTAGCAATTCCATTAAATACATCTTTTTCAACGTACACAACTAAACTATCATTCATCCATTGATCTCCAATTTGATTACGCAATCGATTCTTCACAATATTCATAGCAGAAAATATTCTTTCAACTGTAGCAGTAGCAACCGGAAGAGTTAATCCTAAAGTAACAAGCTGGTAAACTAACGGATACACTTTATTTCTTTTGGTCACAACCAACTTCAATGCAAGTTCACCAAGTCCCTTCAATTCTCCAAACTCCTTGTTGGAATGCATATCAACAATATAGTTTCGAAGCTGATCATCAAGTGCCATGAGCTCTACTTTCGAAAAATCTTTAGGATAATACTTAGCAAACCGAATTAATTTATCCTTGTCAAAAGCAGAGAATGAATCATCGGGGCATAAACATGCTAAACAAATGAGTAACTCTGTACTTACCTCAGAAAACCGATCATTCAATTCTTGAAGTTGCATATCAATGACAGAATAATATAAATCCACACGGAACAGATGAAAATTTGTCATTTCTTCAGTATTACACCTTGAGCGACCTAGGCGTACAAACACACTATCCATATCAGGAACATCAATATCATGCTTTTGACAAAAAGAAATGACTTCATCCAAAAAAGAATCCCACTCATTGTCCCTCATCTGTTGGAGTCTCTGTTTGCAAACTGACACTAAACTCATGGCATTTATAATATCCTGATCTTTTCTTTGTAATGCCTTAGACAATTCATTTGAAATCCCTAAAATGGTTCTCATGAGATGTAGATTAAACACAAACTCAAAGGACTGCATTGAGTCCAATAAATTATCAGTCTCGCATCTTTGTTCACGTGTTGATCCATCCACCGAAATCATTTCAATGACATCAATTATAGGTGAGAACATCAAAATCAAACTAATCAAAGTACGATAATGCGATCCCCAACGTGTCTCACCAAAACGCACAATAGTACTTTGTTGATTAAGACCCCGTCCACTTGAAATCTCACCATTACTAAGTGCTTCAGAAATAATGGCTTCTTGTTTCTTTCGAAGAATATCACAACGTTTAGAAGAAGCTCCAACAATATTCACCACACTAGAAACCAAATTAAAGAGTGACTGGACTTTCTTGTGCTTCTTTGCTATGGCTACAAGAGCTAATTGTAGTTGATGAGCAAAACAATGAATATAAAAGGCACTTGGATTCTCTTTCAAAATAAGTGCTTTGAGACCATTGAACTCACCTTGCATATTACTCGCCCCATCATAGCCTTGACCTCTCAATCTAGATATACTCAACCCATATCTTGAAAATAATTTATCTATAGCCGCTTTGAGTGATAGAGCTGTAGTACTGGAAACATGTTCAATCCCAATAAAACGTTCAATCACATGTCCCGTCTTATCCACATAACGTAAAACAACAGACATTTGCTCTTTCACTGAGATATCTTGAGATTCATCAACTAAAATTGAAAAGAATGTATCACCAATATCTTTGATGATAACATCAATCGTTTCAACAGCTGCAGCACTTACAATATCCTTCTGAATTTTTGGTGATGTTAGTTTGTGATTTCTTGGAGCATTTCTCAAAGTGGCAGCCTTAATCCCTTCATTATGATCAGCTAGAAACTTCAACTGTTCAAGAAAGTTACCTTGATTATTTGACTCATCACACTCATCATGACCACGAAAAGCTTGTCCTTGACGTAAAAGTAGTCGAATACAATCAATGGATGCATTCAAACGAATTCGATATGCACTCCGGTCTTGTTTTGACTGCTTGCAGAAAACTGTCTCAATTTGTTTCTCTTGATTCATCAATGTTTCACAGTTGCTTCGGGCTTGATTGTGTGCACTACGGGCGTCTCCAACATGAACTCCAAGTCTATCCTTCTTTTTAAAATTTTGGAACCCTTCTCTCACAAAAGCATCACCACCTCCTTGTTCCCCGTTGTTTGATCCAAAAAGATAACAATATAAGCAAAATGCAGCATTCTTGCTTATACTGTATTCTAACCAATCACCATATTCATTGAACCAAGCAGGAATGAATCGCCTGGATTTGATACGTGGAAACACATGGCTCCGAGGCTGACACGGACCTCTCTGCAAGTATGCTCTTCTTATTTGATCTTGAAGATTAACATTGTAATCCATTATTGGAGTTCTTAATCCGGGATCCGTGGGAAGTTGTGCAATATCAATATGCTCAATACTTGCTTTCTTTGCTTCGTCATTTTCTTGAGGGAAATGAGTGTTATCAATACTAGCTTCCTTTGCCTCATCAATTTCTCCAATAGTAGCATCCTCAACAATTACTTCATATGCCTCGACATTTTCCATAATTATAATTTCGTCACCCCGTTGTTTCTTTGCCTCACCATTTTCTTCAATGGAATGTTGAGATACTCGTTTAAAATATCTCAACATATTTTCCTACAAATCAAAATCCAAACATCAGGGATAACATCAGGATCAGGACACAGGAATACTGTCTAGTGTGTAATGTATTGAATACAGATTAAAACTAACTACTGGAACTGGTAGCCTGGTACACTGACTTAGCTAACATTCAATTCATTCAATTTCAGCATCCACCCAACTCCAAGAAGGTCCATCATCATTCAATTTCAACATCCAGATTCAACTAACTCATCACTAGGGGGATTGGGGAAACAATCTAAAATTCTAAATACAATCTAATTCAATGAAACCACAAGCCACATCCCACAAATATTTTGGAAATCATTTGGTATTTTAACAGCCAGGCCGGGGAGGGGAACCCCAATCCTTCACCACTCACGAAACCATAACCTGAGAAATGAGAATTACAGTATTTGCAGGCTGCAGCCCCCTCTTCGATTCTTACCTAAAACCATCCAGTCCACTGTCCACAGTCACTGTCCACACTCCACAGTCCACACACAGCAGCTGAAGCTGCTGAACAGCGGCAGGCGTTAGGCGGCAGCAATGGCAGGAGCCAGGAGGCAGAACCTTCACAGCTTCACTCACGAATCACGTTCACAATTCCTCAATTAATTAGCCTCTGCTCTGCGCCTGCAAGGATGCAACCAAGAACGGGTTACATACGGTATTGTTAATTTTTCATTAATAATGTTTGATTGAAGCTCCATTGAAGCTCAAGCTCCCAAGGCAGACCTTCAACCTTGCCCCATTGAAGCTCGACGCAGATTGCAGAAGCTGAACTTGAAGGGTGTGAAAATAATACTACTAACCTTGTATTTCTGCGTTTTGGTGGAGGGAACTCAGGCACGGCAGTGGCGGACTTGGGTCTTGGAGCTCAGCTCGATCGAATGGAGGGAAGGGAGTTTTCTTCTGTTCTGTGCGAATGGGGGGAAAGGGGAAGGGAGTTCTCAGTTCGGCCTTTGGGTAATTTGGCATTGGGCTTGCCGGGCCGCCAGCTTGGGTAGTGGGTTGATTCAATTTTTTAAAAGGGGCTTATCACTTATGGCTTGGGTTGGGAAAAAAATTAAACATTGGGCTTTTTTTTTTTCTTTTGGGCTAAGGAATTTTTTTTTTGGCCCAGTGGGGGCGACTGCCCCCACTGGGCCCTGAGTAGGTCCGCCCCTGAACATGATCCATGAAACTAAAATTTTTTGAAAGTTGGAAAAGAGTCATTCCTGATTTTGAAGATATTTAGTTCCTTATTATTTGAAATATTTAAAACCTTCCAAAAAAGACTGCATAATCTTAATAATATTCTGTACATAACATGGCCATAAATTATGCTTGTAATTAATCTACAATTGACTTGATATTCTAGGCTGTAAAGAAGATATTTAGCTTACCATATCACATTCATGTATATCTTAAGTTTCTTTGTATGGTTGCCAATCTTGCCTATATAATGAAAGATCTTCTCAGAAGAGAAGACAATTCGACATTTTGTTATGGTATTAGAGCCATATTCTAAGAAATATCATTCCTATCTTTCTCGGTCATAGCATCAACGATTATGGAGAAGTCAGATAACATGTGTCAGATTTACTGGCAAAAAATTATGCTGCCTGAGAGTTTCAATTAGAGATATTTCTCAAGGGAAAGGAGTTGGGGGATTATATAGGTGGCAGCAACAAAAGAGGATCTGTTGTAAGGTTCATCAAAACTTCAAATGATCTTTCATGATAAAAGATTGGGTTACCAAGAAATTGTTTAATAACAACATATAAGAAAGTATTTTTTGCTGTCATTATGGCAATTTGGTTTTCTAGCATTATAAACTTCGTTTCTTTCTTTCTTTCTTTTAATGTGAGATAACTAGTGTACTAGTCTTTTAATTGTCCTGAAAGACCGGTAATAATATTGTTGAAGGCAATGTCATCTGGAAGCTGAAATGACAAAAAATTGTTCCTCACTACAAATGCACATGAATGGTAGTGTTTTCAATGAGTATACGAATCCTCGTCCTTTAGAAAGATATGCCAATCTAGAATCGTTTTTCACCACATGTTAACCCATTCAAAGATACTAGCATTACCAATTTCATTTCAATCAACAAATTTGTTGTAGTGTGACCCAAACTCCTTGTGATTTGATATTTGATTGGATGAAGTCAGTCTAATGAGATTTGGTTTGATAGTCATAATTGATAAATATTAGATTTTATCAAGGATTGAGAGTTTGGTTTGGAAAATGACTTTGAGATGAAGAAAAAGGCTTTGGAGGCATTATTTACCGTAAGTGCACCGGGAGTTGGGGCATTGTGGCATTGGGCCCGATGTTGGGGTAATGTGTTGGTGGCACTTCATGACGAGTTTATTCCAATTTTTTTTTGAATTTTATATTTTCTTTTTCTTATAGAACGCTAAAAAGAGATAACATCTTAAGTGAAGGAGACTTTAGATTTCAATTGAGAGTATTGAAATCCTTGTAAACACAATTCTATTGATTATAGTAAATTTCTCCTCTTCTACCTGTAGTTTTTTATTTTTCCATCTTCGGTTTCCACATAAATCTCGGTGTTCTAATGATCAATTCATAACTAATTGGTATCAGAGTAAAGTTGATTTTCGTATGACAGCGATGAAATATGATATTCCATTATTAGATTGAAACACGAGATTTATTTTATGGCAAGTGAAGATGAAAGCAGTTTTTGCGTAGATGGATTTGGAGGAAGCGTTGCTTGACTTTGATATGCATTCAACTTGGACACATGATGAAAAGCACGCATGTTAGAAAGCCTAATCTCAAATTCATCTACATCTATTAAATCAAAACTTTCAGGATTTTCTAAAGGAGAAAAGTGTTGTTGAGTTGTGGATGAAATTGGAGCAACTTTGTATAACAAAGAGCTTGACCAGCAAATTATACTTGAATAATGCTTGTATTCTCACTAGATATCTGAATGTGTGTCATTGGATGATCACTTAACTATGTTCAAAGAAATCGTGGCTAATTTGGTGACATTAAAAGTTAAGTATGAAGAGGAGGACTTGACGCTAATATTTTAGTGTTCGTTGCCACCTTCATATGCGACTTTTAGAGATACTATTCTCCATAGTCACGATACTCTCACTGTGGATTGGTCTATGATGCTTTATTGTCTAAGAAGAAGATGAAAAATCTTGAAGGAGGATCTGGGAGTTAGGCTGAGGTCCATTTGTTCGTGGGAGAAACCAAGATAGGAATTTTGATAGAAATATGAGGGGCAGATTGAAATCGGGACATGAGGAGAGAACATGTCACTTTTGTAAGAATAATGAGCATATTAGAGCTAATTTCTATGCTTTGAAAAACAAAAACAAGGCTGCTGGTGCAACTAATCAAGGAAAGCAACCTTTAAAAACAGTGGAGACCAATGTTGCGGAAGATAGGCATAGTGAAGGAGAACTTCTTGTAATTTTTGACGTGTTCCAAATCTGACTCGGAATGGACTTTTCATATGTGTCCCAACAGGGATTGATTTACAACATAAGAAGGAGTTTCAAAAGGCATAATAATAATGAGAAACAACGCGCCTTACAAAATTGTTGTAGTTGTAAGAGTAAGAATTAAAATGTTCGATGGGGCTATTAGAACACTTATAGATGTAAAACACGTTCTAGAATTGAAGCGGAATCTCATATCTTTAAGTGTACTTAACTTAAGGGGTTATAGATACACATGTGAATGTGGAGTTTTGAAGGTGAGTAAATGTGCTCTTGTTGTTATGAAGGGACATAAAAGATTTATACAATTGTACATTTTGTAGGGTTCCATAGTTATAGGGAATGTAACAGTTTCTACTTCTTTTTTGATAGATGAGAAAGTTACAAAACATTGTCATATGTGGCTTAAACATATGAGTAAGAATGGTACGACAAAGTTGAGTAGGAAGGGACTTCTTGATGGGTAGAAGACTAATAAGATCTAGTTTTGTGAGCATTGTGTCTTTGGGAAATATGGGTCAGATTCTCTAAATGAAGACACAGTATGAAGGAAACGCTTGAGTATATCCATTCAAATCTTTAGGGACCAGCAATGGTGCCTTCTAAAGGAGGTACTTGTTACTTGTTGAGAGTGATAGATGATTTCTCCAGAAAAGTTGGGTATTCTTTTTGAAACAAAAAAGTGATGTGTTTGGGACCTTCAAGGAGTAGAAAATAATGATAGAAAAGCAGACTGTAAAGCAAGTGAAATGTCTATACACAAAAAATGAGTGGATTTTTGTTTAGATGAATTTAATAGCTTTTGTACGGGTTGAAGGCATCTTGAGAGACTTGACAGTATATGGAACTCTACAACATAATGGTGTGGTAGAACGGATAAATAGAACCTTAAGGGAAAAAGTTCGTTGTATGCTTTCAACTTCCAGGTTGCCTAAGACTTTCTTCTACAGTTTGTTTTCTGATTAATCGTTCACCCTCATATGGATAATGGGAAGTTATAGTCTAGGTCTAGAAAGTTTATCTCTTTTTTTTGGGTATAAATAAGGTGTGAAGGACTATAAGTTGTGGCGTCCTAAGACATGAAATGTGGGGGTTATTAGAGATGTAGTGTTAGATGAACTTGTTATGGTTCATAGTACACCTCGTAGGGATTCTGGTCAAATTGAGGAATAGAATCATTCAACTCAAGTGGAATTCAGAATTGGTTCAGGGGAACAATAAGAGGTTTTAAAATAATTAACTACAAATCAGTCTAGTTCAAAGTTGACGACAGTAACACTTTGCATACTCCACCAACAACATCACAATATTTGATTTCTAAGGATAGACCTTGCAAAAAGATTAAACCCACAAAAGTATGGAGAGACAAACTATAGCTTATGCATTAGTGTGGCCGACAGTATTGATTCCACTGAGGAGCCTGTTACATATTCAATAACAGTCAGTTGTAGTGATTTTAGCAGATGGTTGCATACTATGTAGGAGGAGATAGAATCATTGAATAAAAATAATATTTGAGACTTGGTAAAATTACCCAATGATAAAAAGGTTGTTTGCTACAAATGGGTGTTAAAAAAGAAAGAAGTACATCAAAAGCTGAAAAGGCAAGGTATGAGGCCAGATTGCGGGCAAATGACTATAGGCAGATTCCAAGTGTTGACTTCACAGATGTGTTCTCGCCAGTAGTAAAACATAGCTCAATGAGAGGTTGTGACTAAGAATGACTTGGAGTTTGAACAGATGGATGTCAAAGCAACATTCTTGCATTGAGAAAATGAGGAGGGCATTTACATGAAACAACCAGAGGGCTTCATACTTTTTGGAAATGAAAATTATTTGTACTTCTTGAATAAGTCTTTTTATAGACTTAAGTAGTAGCCAAAGTAGTGGTATAAAATGTTTGACTCATTCATGACTATTCATAATTTCATTAGAAACGGTTATGATAGTTGTGTGTACTTCCAAAAAAGAGATGGTGGATCAATTATATATTTGTTGTCATATGTTGAAGATATGCTTATAGTAGCCAAGGATAAAATAGAGGCCAGAAAGCTCAGCTTTTTTAGGAGTTTGAGATGAAATACTTGGGTGTATCAAGGAAGATTCTTGGTATGAAAATCTTGAGGGATATGAAAGCTGATAGATTGTATTTAAGTCAGAGGGGTACATTGAGAATGTGATTCTCAAGTTCAATATGATGAATGAAAAGGCGTCAGTACCCTCTTGGCTGCCCACTTTAAATTATCGTCTGGCTTGTGTCCTTAGTCAGATGAAGATATTGATTACATGTCTCGGGTTTCTTATTCCATGTAATTGGTTCGTTTATGTATGCTATGATTTGTACAAGACCAAATTTAGCACATACAATCAGTGTAGTTGGTAGGTACATGGTAAATCCTGGTAAGGAACATTGAAAATTAGTACAGTATATATTTAGATACTTGAGGATCTATTAATGCTTGTTTGCGTTTAGGAAGAAATTCAGATAGAGTAATTGGATATGTAGATTCATACTATGCAGGGGTTCTTGATTAAAGGATATCGCTTACAGGATATGTGTTTACCCTTGGAGGCCGTGCTATTAGCTGGAAAGTTACTTTATAGAATACAGTAGCTTTGTCTACAATAGAGATAAAGTACACGGCAATTATACAGTCATCTAAGGAGGCTATGTGGTATTAGTGAAATCGGTGAAGACTAACAATTACTACAGTGTGTTGTGATAGTTAGAGTGCTATTTTCCTGACCAATGATTATATGTTTCACAAGAGAATTAAACACGTTGATGTGATGTATCACTTTGTGTGTGATATGATTGCTCGTGGTGATATTGTAGTGAGGAAGGTTGACACCAATGAAAATTTGTTGATATGTTGATAAAACAACTTCTTGTTGCTGAGTTTGAGCATTGTTTTAACTTAGTTGGTGTTTGTCATTGATAAGCCCACATGGACTTGTTTGGAAGAAGTGGAGTGGTAAACACTTAAAGATGTGTTTTTTGAATTCCTTGTATTGAAATTTGGTTCAAAGTGGAGATTTGTTGTGAGATGGCCCGAATTCTTTGTAATTTGGTTGGATAAAAGAAGTCTAAGGAGATTTGGTTTGATAGTCCTAATTGGTAAAGATCAAATTTCATCAAGGATTAAGAGTTTGGCTTGGAAATGAACTTTGAGATGAAGAAAAAGGCTTTGAAGGCATTATTTACCAAAAGTAGTCGTCGTGGCACTTGATAATAGTGCAATTATTACGTTTTTCATCCACTAGTAATTGCATTTTCATGATTTATTGGCACTTAAATGTTCTAAGTACACTTATATTTTTGTTTAGGTTGCAAATAGATGAATACGGTGGAAATAAAGAGAAACAAGTGAAAGAGGACCAAAATGGAGGAAAGTGAAAGTTCAGGGAATAAAGTGCAAATATTCTAAAACCTATTTCTAACCTTGTGATGAAGGTTCAAGAGTTTTGGAGATCAATTGGATGAAGCAAAGAGTTCAAGTGGTGAAAGATAGTCAAAACAATAACACAAATCAACTTTTAAGATGAAAAGCTTTGCATCAATTTTTAACATCATATTGAGATCCGTTTTTGATAGGAAAACGATCGAATTTGAAGATGGTCTGAAGATAAGTTGTAGCCCTATGAGTTAGCTTTACATTTCAAATTGAATCACCTAAATTGAATATCGGACGAAAAAGTTATGATAAAAATACTAAATGATGCGCAGAATAGAAAAAACCNTTGTAGCCCTATGAGTTAGCTTTACATTTCAAATTGAATCACCTAAATTGAATATCGGACGAAAAAGTTATGATAAAAATACTAAATGATGCGCAGAATAGAAAAAACCAGACAGAAAGCCCGACGCCAAGGCACTATCAGTCGGGTTCAGATTCGCGAATTTTTAAGTGATTTTCTCGGCCCAGTTCGTCTCTAATTCTTCCATAAGAATCACTACCATATAAAAGGAGGCAAAAAGA
>CAIGRO010262962.1:0-16396 GCA_903798355.1 Fraxinus baroniana
TTGTCGAATGACATGATTAAAAATTGTTAACCCAATATACTATTTAACCCAATAAACAAGAAATCACAACCAAATGAAGAGCCAACTTAGAAAGCCCAACGAACTGAAAAAGAGGCCCACGAAGGAGAAGCCCAGCCCGCGCAACAGTGAAACAAGCCTCAGTCCACAAGAAACAAAACCACTGAAACGCGAACGGAGAGAACACAAAGAAGCCGACGATGAGGCACTGAAAAATCCCCGACATCGAACTCGCAACCCAGAGACAGCGAGCTCACAACCCGTCGACGAGGGAAAAATCAAACCAAAAATATAGCAACCGAACACCACCACTGGCGCACGAGAGAGCCCAGAGAGAAACCGCAATCGAAGGCGCAAACCCAGCGACAAACAGAAGAACAATCGAAGGCGCAGAACCCAGCAAAAGCTTCGAGAGAGAGCACTCGTCTGAGATTCCGAGAAGAAAGGCCGATATGAAGACTCCCAAGAAATCGCGACAGCGAATCCCGGCAATGGAACCAGAAGAAGATCCGATAGAAAAAAAATTTCGGCAGAGAGGTAAGGATTTAGAACCCTAGCTCTGATACCATGACAAAGTAAAACCGAACAATTTCTGTGAAAATCATTGTAGTTTATTGCTATGTCTATTGTGTATAAATATTGTACAAACATAGGCTATACAAGGAAAGTAAATAAACTAATTCCTAGAATTCATCGTTCTTGCCAAATACAAATCGAACCATATATGGTAACGAACCATATATGGTAACAGTTTTATCATGTACTCAAAATGGTTCTGAACAGCACAATAGACAAGATTTAACTTCTTCACTAATATTGTAATTATATATTCCGGTTCGTCAAACTAACCATTATGGCACGTCTATGTAAAGTGGATACGATAGTGCTCAACAGTATTAAATAAGGAAAAAAAAAGTTATAGCCATAATACTATCCAATGCAATCTAGTATTGTGAACCGAGCATTTCCTTAATGTTTAAGTAGCATAAACAAATATTCGCTGCCAAACACTTCCTATGTACAATATTGATTTCTCATATAAAAACATGGGGCATTAACAGGAAATTGTCATCAGAAAAATAAACAAGAAAAGGGCACAAAAGTTTTTATCTTACCAAGTATAAACTTATCCCTTGAGGGATCCTAATACTGCTGAAACNGAGCATTTCCTTAATGTTTAAGTAGCATAAACAAATATTCGCTGCCAAACACTTCCTATGTACAATATTGATTTCTCATATAAAAACATGGGGCATTAACAGGAAATTGTCATCAGAAAAATAAACAAGAAAAGGGCACAAAAGTTTTTATCTTACCAAGTATAAACTTATCCCTTGAGGGATCCTAATACTGCTGAAACAATATGCAAAGATCCAGTGACGACAATAATTCCGAATTCTCCAGATTTTTCCTTGAAGATCTCATTTCCTGCTCTCATTAGAGGAACTAGTGATCCTTCAGCAAATAAAATGGTTTCACTTTCCATTTTCGCTGCGGATTGAGTCACTTTATCCTTGAAGAATTCAGAATCTACAATTCCACAATCCAGGATATCATTATTCGTCTCTCTAGAAGCTTGAATCCAAGAATCTTTTAATGAGGATGCTGAAGTTGATCGAGATTTGCCTCCAGCTATACTAATTTCCGTAAAAAATACAGCCTCCAAGCATCCAACTGATAAAGAAAACACATTGTAGTTGGAGTAGCAATTGTAAGTGTGAGAAAACCAGGTACAAGAAAACATCATGACCAAGACAAAATACAATAAGCCCTGAGGAGAAGTTTTCAAATCGTAACTAAAGACTCCCTTTGCCAACATAATCGACAATTGGTACATGAAACAATATTAAATATGAACAGGTAAAATTTAACACAACACAGAATAACGATACATTCAAAGCATAATTTGGTTCTAAAATATTGAAACGTCAAGGATGCTTGATACGCAGCAGCTTCTTCTCAACATTTTGCATGATACTTCCCCAGATTAGGTTTTTGTTTATCTTTTACTGTTTCTACTTTCTAATAATTACTGCATAGTAAATGAACCATATAGGTATTTAGCCCCTACCGTTTTGCCTTTTGGCATCCATTACTTATTCCAGTAAGTATATACATTCGCAGAAACTATATGATTATATGTATCTATGTTTAGAGGTACATAGAAAAGTGGAGAAAATTAAAATAGGAACTAGTTCAATAGCAGGTGAAAAAATTTACGGCAATTTCTATTCTTTGAATGTTTCTTAACCTTTTTTCTTCATTTTCTAGACAAGGGTGCATTGGTGATCCCCAACCACCTGGATGGTGGACCAAGGCCATTTTCAATTTAATGCCACGTAAAATTTTCAAATAAAGATACCACAGATCCCATGGATGGAGCCAGAATTAGGTAAAGTTATAAATTAGTTAAATGCATATTCATACTTCTAAATTTATAAATACTTGCAGTGCTACAAAGCATACAAAGTCGAAAAGATGATAAACCTGAAAGTAGTTCTCTTGCAAAACATAAATGATCTTTGTCACTCGCCATCGCAACTACAAGAACCAATCTTGCCCCAGGATATGTCATCTTGATTGTATCAGTCAAAGCTCGGGCAGATTCCTTGGTATGTGCTGAAAAGTGAGAACACAAACATCATAATAACGACAAGCCCAAGAGTTCATGGCAGAGGAACCAAAATTAAGAATAAAAACATGATTGAATTTATTTTCCTTTTCTGGTGTTAGAATGATAGAATGGTTGCATTTGTCTCTGTGGTGCATGATGATGAGGTAGCCAACTATTTGAAATGATAGAAAATAAAAGTTAACTTGTCCTTTTCTTACTTTTTAGTAAAAAAATGTAACTTATTTTAAGGTTACCTTATTTTCAACATAAATAACTTGTTTATTTCTAAATTTTACCACTAAAGAAAATTATTTTATTATAAAAAGTAAACTTTTAAAGCTTAGCAAGACACGCTCTAAATAACATGGCCGTGCAAAAAATATACAGAGCATCAGGTCTCTTGACACTTCCAGTTATTGCCATATACGTATGGAAAACTGATGATCGGGACATTAATAAGATTACAATCCAACCTCCATCAAGAAGTATAGTTGACCCGCATAGTCCTAGCATCTCAGCTTCCTTAGATGTTAGAAATTGACTTCTCCCAAGCAAAAATGTGGATTCTAGACCAGCACGAACTGAGGTATCGGATAATCTCCATCCTGAAATAGAGGGGAAAAACCAGAAGTCGTGGAAGGGATGAAATCCAATCAATGAGGAAACTATAGATAGATATAAGATGAATTTTCAAAAATCCACCAGGACTTCTTATGCAGTCAAGGGAAGCATGTAAATTGTCCATTAAACAGTAGAGTTGCTAGAAATGTTTCCAGCGCAATCATTTTAAACATTTATTTCATCGAGTTAGATTACAACCAGTTTTTCGATCATCTTCTATTAAGAATTAGATGCTCAAACAACTACCTACCTTGGACTTTCAGAATTAGCCAAGTCAATTGTAAAATTTTGCAAATTCTTTTTCAATTGACCCAATGGACAACCAGTTGCTATCCCACTGACAGTTGAGAGATGAACCCAGATCCAAAATGAGAAGAAATTTGGTGGGACCGATGATAACAGCTAAAGATGCAAGATGTCAATATCCATTCAGGTACACAACGCTTGAACAAGCTAAAAGGTGAAGAGGTAGAAATCTAAAATCTGATTTAAACTCCAATGACTGCCTATTCTTGAATGTTTTCGATTTTTTATTCATGCATGATCTGGCATGGTCAAACCACTCATGAACTCGGAAGGGAAGGCCAACTATCCTGAAAAATCTTACTTGTTTCCAATGACACTGGTCGGGGGCATTCTCTGAGACTAAATCAACGTTTGATACATCTATACTATATGCCTTGATTCTCCTCCCACCTTTTTTTTTTTTTTTAATAACCGTAGATGTCCGGACCAACTTGCGCGCACCTCGACTAATTCCACATGGGCTCTGAAGTTTACGGTCGGATACTCACCAAAGTGGCCCTGAGGGGACTCGAACTGGTGACCATTGGAGAGCAAACTCAAGGTCTGAATTGAGAGGCCTTTGATGGGCCATCAAAGTCCAAAAAGCTATGTGATCTCCTTCTCCGATGGAAGAGACAAATTTTGAAATAAAAGAAAAACTTCTAAGACAAATACCATGCTGAGGAGAACTTATGTGCATTAGTCTTCACTTTCCTCACCTTTATGTCGGAGGCAAAGAGCTGCACAAGTAGCTGTTGTGGCATTTTGAAGTTGGTGAGGTCCAAGTATGCGCAATTTCACATCAAACAGCTCGATGAACTGCAGCGTATGCGAAAAAACTATCAAAAATAGTCATTTTAATTACAAGGAGTTTGTTTAGCTAAGCTTAAAAAGTTCATTTATAAGTAAAATAAGTAAGTTCTGACATTTAAAAAAATGTTCTAACATAAATAATTTTTTTAATGGTAAAAGTTGAAAATAAGTCACAAATTTTGATAGTAAAGTAAGAGTTACTTCAACAATAAGTAACTTTGGAAACAAAAAGTTACTCAAAAGTAGACTCTACAATTTTTTAAACTTAGCCAAACATTCTCAAGATACCAAAGAAAAATTGGCATGCACAAGAAGCTTTAAAAGATTTAAGAAATCAAATGACATAACGTGAATTAGTACCAATGAAAGATCCCTCTCAATCCTGAGCAATATGTCACATAATTGGTAAGGTTTCTGACATGTTTTGGTAAAGCCTTTGAGGATACTTCTATTTCCAGGATCAGATGCTGATACTATAGGTGAAGACATAGAGGAAGCTTTATCACGAAGAATGCGCTCAATATGTGGAAGGAATGGCCCACCTAAGATGACCTGAAAAGTTTAAACAGTTAACCAGAGTTGTACAGAGTCACCCGGCGACATATTACTAAGAATTAGAAAACAGTGTCCAGTATAAAGCAACCAAAAGCAATTCAAGAAAGTAAAGGCAGATCAGAAAACATATAAAAAATTAAACACGAAACATAGTGTAGAAAGAAATTATTTTCTTATATTGAATAAATGAATGTACAGCCCTATTAATAGTACAAGTATAAAGCAACCAAAAGAAAGACAAGAAAGTAAAGGCAGATCAGAAAACATATAAAAATTTAAACACGAAACATAGTGTAGAAAGAAATTATTTTCTTATATTGAATAAAAGCATGTACAGCCCTATTAATAGTACAACTGTGAGTGAGAAAAAAGTAAAACAAGCTCCTAAATTAGGAGATGAGAAAAGATTCCTAATTAGTGTAACTAACGAAGGAAAGAACTAAATATGGTACAAACAATCAAATCAGCCCAATCAAGATCACACTTGGGTTCCTAGACTCCTTACCATCTCCAACTTGCAAATAAAATCGTTGAAACTTTGCCAGGGTAGTCCTTTGGTAAATATATCTGCAATTTGCTCTTTAGTAGGAACATAGGTCATGCAAAACTCCGAGTTCAACTTTTTCTTTGATGAAGTGTCTGCCCACTTCTATATGTTTGGTGATGAATAGGATTAAGAAAAATGTTTATGGCTACTTTGTTATCACAATAGAGCTTGATTGGAAGGTTTATTGTGACTTGTAATTCTTTCAAAAGTTTCTTTAACAAAAGTCATTCACATATCTTTTGTGTCACAGCTCTAAACTCAGCTTTAGCAATGCTTCTTGCCACTACATTTTGTTCTTTTCTCGTCCAGATTACTAAGTTTCCCCATATAAAGGTACAATAACCAGTAGTTGATCTTCTATCATCCATTGAACCTGCCCAATCTGCATCTATGAAGATTTCTACTTTCATGATTTCATTCTTTTTAAAGAAAATCATTTTCTAAGTGAGCCTTTAAGATATCTGAGAATTCTGTATACAGATTCCATACGACTTTGTTTTGGAGAATACATATGCTTGCTTACCATACTTACCACGAAAGCAATATCAGGTCTAGTAAGCTTTTTGACAAGTCTTTGATATCAGTCGATGTGAACTGGACCTCCAATATCTTCTGTTTTCTTTCCTACATCAATAGGTAACGAGTTTGGTTTAAATTCAAGCATGCCTGATTCTGTTAGAAGATCATGAATATACTTTCGTTGTGAAACACTGATACTCCTTTTTGTTCTCGGTACTTCATTCCTAAGAAGTACCACATGTGTCCTAAATCTTTACTTCAAATTCAATTGCCAAGCTTGCTTAAGTCTCTTCATCTTATTTATATTGTCTTCCGTTAGGATTATATCGTCTACATATACGATCAAATGGTCTTCGTTCCATTTTCTGATTGTTGGAAGAACATGACGTGATCTGATTGTCCATGTTGATAATATTGATCTTTCAACACTTTTGCAAATATATCGAACCATGCCCTAAGTGACTGTTTGATGCCATATAATGGTTTCTTGAGTTTACAAACTCGATTCTCCTCGTCTCTTTTACAAAATCCAGAGTCATGAAGACTTCTTCTAGTTCCCTATTAAAGAATGCATTTTTAATGTCCAGTTGTTGCAAAGACCAATTCAAGTTAGCTACTAAAGACAGAAGAACCCTGATTGTGTTTAACTTGGCTACTAGTGCAAGTGTCTCTCTGTAGTCAATACCATAGGTTTGTATGTATCCTTTTGCAACAAGACGAGCTTTATATCATTATATTCCATCAGCTTTATATTTCACATTGAAAACTCATTTGCATCCTATAGGTTTCTTTACTCTCAATAGATCTATCACTTCCCAGTTCTCATTTTTTCCAATACCCGCAATTCCTCCATTACTGCTTTTCTCAATCGGGAATTTTAAAAGCCTGCCGTCAAGATTAAATGTAGAAGTAGAACTACGAAATCCTGTACATAGAGTGTTATAGGATATGAATTTTGAAATAAGGTGAAGAGTGCATGACCAAGTTTTTTTATGTGCAATAGGTAGGTTGATATCTAGAGATTCTGACTCATGGGAATTTGGAGCTATCATCGATTTCGATTCTCTTGGTGCTGCATGTGTAAGATTCTCCTAGTACTATGATTTTAGCTTTCTTGAGTATACTAACATCTCCCTGTCATTTTGTTCTCCTATGTCTCCCCCTGAGTTCGATGAAGACACATTTAATGGCACAAAGATCAAGTTTACCTTGATTATTGGAATGAATGTGAGCAAACGCGGTACGATCGAACACCTTGCAGGGATATGTTTGTGTTCAAACGAGAATTGGAAAATGAATCTTGAAGTTTTTGGATAGGTGAATCGAAGGAAAGAGTGCGACTCGACATGTGGTTGATAAGATAGGTTGATGTCAAGGACTCGAGATAGCATCTCCCCAAAACATTTTTGGCATATTTGAGGTAAACATTAAGGTTCGGGCAACCTCAAGTATATGTCTATTTGTTTCGCTCGGTAATCCCATTCTGTTGGGGAGTATCAACGCTTGAGCTTTGGTGGACAATTCCATGTTTTGTAGATGACCTCGTAGAGTGATATTGAAGTATTCGGTTCCATTATCAATGTGTAGGATTTGAAATTGTGTTTGAACCAGTTGGTGAAAGTTTATGAATATGGAACACACATCAGTTTTTTCTTTTAGTAGGTAAGTCCAACACACTCGAGTGTAATCATCTATGAATGAGACAAACCATTTTGTGTGAGCACGATTAGAAATTCACGAGGGACTCCCTATATAACTAAGAATTATGGTGAATGGTTTTGATAGTTTGTACGTGAATTTTGGGAGAGTGGTGCGATGGTGTTTCGCAAGCTCGCATATTTTACACTGAAAGTCAATGTATGTTATATTCAAGAAAATAGAAGGAAATACATGTTGTAAATATTGCAAGTTTGGGTGGCCAATTCTATAATGCCATAATAGAATATCATTATCCCCATAGACAAACCTAGAATCATAAATTTCAGTTTTTACCCCCATCACCTTCTTAGAAATAGCAGTCTCTCACACTTTTTAGCAATCGTCTTCCCTAATGTTAAATCCTAAAATATGCAGTGAGATTGAGTAAAATCAGCAGAGCAATTTGAGTCTTTTGTTATTTGACTGACATAATAAATTACATGATAAATTTGGGACATGAATGACATATTTTGAAGTTATAGACTCGGAAATACTAATACTCCCTTTTCCAGCAACAAATGAGAGTGATCTGTCGACGATCTTAACTTTGATATTATCACCAACGAATCCAGCACAGGGTGAGTATGAATTGAAAGGATGGTAAGCATCCGTCATGCGATCGAAGCATCGAGTCAATGATCCACGGAATTTTATATCTTAAGGAGATATTTAAGGCTTCTAGTAAAACTACCTATATGGGCTAATGAGCACAAAGGACCGTGTGTGGATGATTGACTCCAAGACTGGAAAAAATTCGACAAAGTTGCTCTAATTGCTCAGAGTTGAATGCTCCATTTTTTACTTCTTTGGATTTTTCATTTTGGTCGACCAACGCTTGATAGCCATGATTTTTAATATTCTCTCTTGGTTTCCAATCGACTGACTTTCCATGTATATCCCAACATGTGACCTCTTTGTTTTCTGGCTTCCAACGGTTCACATCAGAAACGTCTTTTTTGTTGTCTTTGGCTCGACCTATTTCCAAACTTTAAGGAAAAAACTGCAATTTCATATTTAATTCCAGTCTACCCATATTTTGAAAGCCCTACAGGCCCAAACTTTGAAAGTAGCGACCATCAACCCAATATTCTGCCTCTAACGCCGTCCAAGTCCCGATTGAGGCCAGCAAAGAACTAGTAAACTCTTTCATTCTCGAGTTTTTTCTTATATTTCACGCAGTCTCTAGGACATTCCCACTCTTCTTCGCAACTAAGATCGAGTTCATCCCATAGAGACGTCATTTCCAAGTAATGCTCTGTAACCTCTCTCTAGTCTCTCCCTCTTTGTTTAGTTTGCCAAAATCTGGCATTAATTTCAAATATTTGGGATGAGTTTTCAGGGTCTGAGTACACCTCCTTGACGGCATCCCAAACATCCTTCGTGATTGGGAAAAAATGTATGTTTTTCCTATGGATGACTGCATCAAATTCACCAACCAAGCCGTGATCATCGAATTCTCTAATTTCCACCTTTGCAATCGGATGGAATTCGTAGGCCTTTTTGTGTCTCAGGTAAGGTAACCAAGCTTTCTCTCGCCTTCAATTACCAACTTAAACGATTGAGCCCACTCCCTGAAGTTTCTCCCATTCAACTTTTCTACCGTAAGCTAAAGAGAGGTGTTTTCCACTCTAGAGCCTATTGTAGAGTTCATTTCTATCTCATTGTGGGATGATTCAGAGGTCGTGAAGCCCTAACTCTTGACGGGATCTTCCGTCATTGGTTGTTAAGCTAAGAATAGCCATGTTTTGATACCATGTAGAAAGAAATTATTTTCTTATATTGAATAAAAGAATATACATCCCTATTAATGAAGGAAAAAGGAAAACAATCTTCTAAATTAGGAGATGAGAAAAGATTCCTAATTAATGTAACTAAGGAAAGAAGTAAATATAGTACTAAATTTAAGAAATTAAATGTGTCTTGTTTTAACATTTTAAGTTTTTTGATGAGATGATTCAAAATGTATCAGAGCGTACAAAAGGTCCTATGTTCAAGTCTCGCTACCACCCATTTAGAAAACTTGTATACGTGCCAGGCATTTGACAAAAGGTATTTGCACGTGATGGGAGCAAGTTCAATACTAAGTTTAAATAAATTAATATGTCCCTTCCGTAACAACTTAATCTTTTAGATGAAGTTGTTGAAGATGTTCAATATACTCATTATCATATCGCTCATATACAAGGAAAGAACATAAATGATATAAAAAGAATTTTATCGTATATGCCATAATCATAGCATGTCAACAAGCACATGGTTGCCTCTCCTAACAATATTTCATGCTCATAAAGCTCCCACAACTAGCAATGATCTATAGCAGAAAAAAAGTGAACCTAGTGCATTCTGAATGAAATTTAGAATGTCTGTTAATGTGAAGAACACACAAGAATGCAAAAGGAAGGTGTATGGAGAACCACCAAACCGGACGTCCATCTTTGATTATTCCTGATTTTGCCACTGCAATACTTTCCAAAGATCCCCCGAGTGCAGCTAGATGCTCCTCGCCAATAGTTGTAATAATTGATACAGCAAGTTCAGAACTAGAAATTACATTGGTTGCATCTCGTGCTCCACCCAATCCGGCCTGTACATTTGCAGAAGAAAAGAGTATGTTAGTTTGAGCATGGTAATTTCTAATAATTTTTTCTCATTTTCTTTTTTGAAATTTGAGAAAAGAAGACAGGAACCGCTATATTACAAAATTCAAGCTCTCTCCAAGGGCCCTAAAATAGCATAATGTCAATTAAAGCACAAGCCAATTTACCGACCTTTTTATCAAAATGAGCAAAAACTGGACATGACTTTTAATTCGAGAGGATAAAGAGAAGGACAACTGAATTCATTTAGATACATTGATGTAAAAAGAAAACTAAATAATGGCATCAACATAGGTAATCTGAAGATGAGATTTAGTGAACGTGAGTTGATGTGGGAAAATTGTCCACACCTCGACCACAGCAACATCAACTTTCTCTTGAGCAAACACACTGAAGGCTAGAGCAGTGAAAACCTGAAAGTTCAACACATATCAAAAGGTTGAAAGATAATGAAATAATAATTACAGCAGGAATCCATTACTTAATTCAATAAAATGGGTGACCATGCTTATATATGCTTTCTTGTTGACTAGAATATAATCAGTAACTAGTAATCAAAAAATAATGAATTTATATTCTATCACAAACCATACCTCGAAATGACTAAGACGGCCCTTTTCAAGTTTTACTGCTCTTGCAAGATCAGCCCTTACCATTTGAAAATGACAATTCAATGCCTTCGCTGACACTGGCTCTCCTGATCTTCCCAATGTTATGCGCTCCCTGATAGTTTGCATATGTGGACTGCTCAAAGAAATCAAGTCTTTGGTCATACATATACATATATATAGAATGTTTAAATTATGACAGTTCCACAATGCTGATTCTAATGTGATGCATCATCATTCGACAGATCATCCCATACCTAGTATAGCAACCAACAGAATATCCTTCTGCTCGTAAAATGCTGGACAGAAATGCAGCAGTTGATCCTTTTCCTTTTGTCCCGGCAATGTGAATAGCCTACAATCAAATTTGAATCCTATTAAAATCTCTGCCAATTCCATAATTCCCCTTAAAAAGAAAGAAAAAATGTGAACTTCTAAAAAAACACTACCAATTTTAGTAGGTGTTGAGAGGTTTAAAATTACTAATACAAGATTATGTCGAAGTCTACACTTTTAGAATTTACAAACCCACTTCCCACAAAAAACAGTCCACTTTCTGGACCAATTACTACCCACTTTGTGTCCATTATCAATCCACTAATCAATATGACAAAGTCGTATAAATCGATTACTTAACTATTAACACTTTGCCTATACATGGCGGACAATATATGAAGAAGAGTTAAGCAAAAATTCATTATACCAACTCTTGTTATAGGTTTATTTTATATGATATCCCTACTGTAATGCTTGTCTATTTCGCAGGCTCATATGGGAGGAGCAGATTTGTCAGGAAAAATTATCACGATTTTATAAGAAAAAGTTGAAGACATTTTCAGGTCATAACAGTAGGCAAAAGTATAAAGTCGAGAAACTAAATGTACTCTTACTAATCAGCAACCACCATCCCTCCAGGAAAATAAAAACAAAAGACAGAAATTGGAAAATAAATAATCAGTCTCATGCTGCCTATAATTTTCAAGAAACAATTTGAAAAATGCTACTTGTATATCAAGAATTATATTATTTTATACAAGTGGGTCCCCCACTCCCATGTGAGTGGGGTGTACACCCTATGTATATATAAAATATTTTTTTATTCAAGCGCGTCGCTACCCATGTGAGAGGGGTGTACACCGCACCGCTGTATACCTTGATGTACCGATAGCAAAACGATATCAATTTTGGCAGTTCAAGTTTTAAACTCCAACGCTAAAAACATATACAAATAACCCTTGAGCAACAAAGTAATTATGAAAATTAATAGCTAAAAACAAGGCCCTACGCCTACTGTATTTTTCTTTTCAAAGACAAAAAAGAAACAAACTACATTTTGAACAATTAAATTACTGAATTTAAAAAAAAAACTCACCTTGTACTGGGATTGGGGATTACCCAACATTTGCAAGAGTCGTTTCATCCTACCAAGATCAAACCCATCATCGGAATCAGTGCCGGCGCCTTTGGGCACGCCGGATTTCTCGTAGTTCTTCAGTCCATCCATGTATTCCATAAACTCTTTCAGTTCTGGGTCCTCTGAGAAATCAGTAGAAAAGGCTCGACTTGAAGGGTTGATAAACATTGGAATGTGTTGAAAATATGCTGGGATTTGTTTGTAAAATGGTCGGATGGTGAATGAACGGAAAATGTTGTGGATTTTCATTCTCTCTCACTGTGGTGAGGAATTGGCAAGGTTAAAATCCACGTTAATTTATTATACAGTAGCGATCCCACATCTTTCAAAAATAGGCCTTCAGATTCCAATCCTTTTAATTGTATCATCTTCATCTTAAAACCTTTTAATTTTCATAAATGGTTACTAAGGTTCATGTAAATTTCAAATTACTCGTCAAAATAATTTTGAGACCTATTTAGTCAATAAATATTTATATCACTAATAAGTAATAAAATAAATTGATGCAACATAAAACATGATGTCGAATTTCTTTGACGATTGTTAGTCAACGTAAAAATTTAATAGATATTACGTCGGATACAACGTTAATCATACAAGTAAGTGATTACTTAGACATAGTAACGTAATTGATCACCCTATTAGTTGTATCAACACCCGATTCGACATGGCCACTTTAAACCTTGATATGGACTAGTAATGATTTATGTCCATGTTATGAAGTTATATGTCTTTAAAATTATGTGTGGTTCCTAAATTTTACTCGTTAACCGTAACCCCTTTTTCACCATTGATAAATTGTAGAAATATTATGATAAAGGTGATATGGGAGGTCAATTGGAAGAAATGTCGCTTGAATGACTGTTAGTACCAAGTTTAAGTTTAATGGTTGACACGCCATACATCACGTTAATGAAACTATTAATATGTAACTTTATTAAACGTTAGTTAACAAAATAAGTCAAAGTAATGCTACAAGTATCAAATTGAATTTTCACTTAAAATTTTAGTGACCATTAGTGAAATTAACTTGTTTAGAAATTAATGGAATGTTTCCCTTCTAAAACGGTCCGGACTTACTGTTATACATGTATATAATTAAACAATATTTAGTTCATAATGAATATAGATAAATGTTCTTGCAAACTGTCCTACACATTTATAAATTAGCTAAGAAAACCATAAAATCTTAACAAAGGACCAAAGCGAAGACATTTCTCGTTTCGAATTTTTATTTTTATTTTTTAAAATAATCTTAGACGGCTTGATTTGTTTTTATCCTGTAGTAAAAAAAACTAAAATCAAAGTCAAGTATCTTGAAACAGTTTGGTCCAGTAAAAATTTCAAAATCATATATATAGTTCCATGAAAATACCGATTTGATTCGTCAATTTGATGATTTTTACCTATGGGTAATGCAACATGTACCCTTTGGGTTACATGTAGTTTTACTCGGGTCCACGCTTCCCCCTCACAATGGGGGGGCTCGGTGATTATTTTATTCACCTCGGACCCCCCACATTGTGAGAGGGGCGATGGGATCGGGTAATCCAAAGGGGTCAAGTAGCTTAATTTTTTTATCTATAGCTTTGTGCCGAAGTGTACAGTGTGAATTCAATAGTAAAATGAACAAAACTGTATGTAAACCACATAAAAACAATAATTTCAACCATGCATGCATATGGATTCAGTTGTACCATCACAATTTACAGATTTATTTACCAGTAGATGATGTGGCAAAACTTGATTGTGATCAAAACCTCGACAACCAAATAAATAAATAAAAAATCTAATTTTCTTTTTGACACCTAATTAATTTGTAAAAAATTATATAAATGGTGATATACAACAAGCATTTTCCATATGAATTTAGAAGTAAGAGTGCCCACTGTCTACACCTTACCAATCGAAAGCTTGAATACATAAAATAACAATCGATTTTATACATAATATATCAAAAGTTGGTTTGCTTCTCTCAAATAAATATCACACAAATTACAATCAATAAAATTTTGGTACTATATTTGCAAAACTATAGCTCTCCCTATCATTCACAGCAGCTCCTTCATCATTTAACAAAATTGAAAGTTCCTTCAGCAAATGAACCAAATTAACCGCGAGCGGACATTACATCGAACTGTTCAGAATTACCACTGGAGGACGAGCCCACCTTCCGATAAACTTTACTTGTGCCTCTGGTGTAGTTGAAATCTTGATTTGGGGGAAGGTTGAGGTTCAACGCATATTTTTCTTTACCACTTACTTGATTCAGATGCAAGAATGCAAGCATGCTTATAGTAAACAAAGCAGCATTCCCCAGAGTCCCACTCATGTGATCCAATTTAAGGGTACTAGAAACAAATTTAAAAGAGGAAATAAGGAAATTGACAAGAACATTCGATCTCTTATCTTCAGGTAATACAAAGTTTCGATTGTGAGGATTGGTTGATGGACCATAGGGATTTTCCTGTGAAACAAATAGACTAGCCTCCCGTACATCGTTCACCAAAGCTCGTGCTTCTTCAATAACCTTGTACTTCTTACCGTCATGTTCAGCCAATCTCATTGCAAGAGCAATACGACATTGTTCCAGACGCGCAACTGCAGCATCTCTATCTGCCTGCTGCTGTGTTTGTACAGACTGTGAATCATAACATCAAAATGACATGCTAATAATTAATTTTACATGATAAAAGGATATATAAACCCAATAAACCAAAATTGACGTCAAACAACCACAGCATCATATATATAAACTACAATGATTGTCTACCGTTTTGATGTCGCCATGATCTACGTGTTATTTTCTTCTTTAGTTCATATTTTATCCAACATGGTAGGAAATGCATTGCCAGAAAAGGTGGACTCCATGCAAAGAGAATGGAGTCCTAAACTAGCTATACAAAATGAGTTAGATTACACTTTGTAGTTTGCGCGTATGATTCGATTTCGTTGTTATAATTTTGTCATTAACATTTTTTTTATCCCCAATTCAATATGTGAGTATATGTTGACCAACATTAGGACAACTCATTGCAAAATAAATTATTTGGACTCCCAACATATAGAGAGAGTGGGATGACAAAGCCAATGACAACCAGGATTCAATAACAAGTGGGCGAGTATAAACTTTTTCTAAGCAAATTTCGACATTAAGAGAAAATTATATTTATTTAAAAAAAATACACCAAGTCAAGGAGGTCACAGTGAGCATTATCCCTATGCATAACACGATAAATTAATATATCTTGACAATTGAAGGCTTGGTGAATATCAATTACCAACTTCAACGCTTCCCAAGATTCAAACTATAAACTTAGACCCTGTTTGAGCCACATTTTTTTTTTTGATGAAAATGTATTTTGGAATAGTATTTTGATGAAAAATGTGTGGTTGAAAAATAAGGAAAAATTTTAGATTTGCGTACAATATTATTTTATTAAAGAGTGTGTGGTCGAAAATAAGAGAGAAAAACGTATTTTGGAAATAATGGGGACCAAACATGGGCTTAGACTAAATGGCAAGAATACGAAATGGCTGCTTTCAATTTCTAATCCCTAAAATAGACACCAGAAGATTGATTCAGTTCAAATTATGTCACAATTTATTTCTAATTTTCTCTCCCCCTCTAAATTCTTTTACCAGATCCTATCTATTCTTTATTCTGTTCGTCTTTCTCTATTGCGTTTTGGATCCAAATGAGTCTAAAAGTTACAATAGGACTTCAGTTCGAGTATATGAACAAGGCTTGTGCTTGATTTTGACTCTTGTAAAAGCTAACAAGTATTTGCCTTGTAGCTGCTGTCTAAGTTTGCTATTACCATTTTCACCAATGCCATCTTATAGATAAAATATTTGACCACTTAATCAACCTAAGAGGACCTAAAGGCTTTCCTAGATTGGCAACAAATTTTGGTTATTAGAACAATTTCATTTTTTAATCGCACGTTTGCTTCCAACTTTAAGTGAAGAAATAGACTAGAGAGGTTGTAGAATTATAGCATACAAGAAAATAAAGCACAATTTGATTTCTTTCCCGAATCATTTATTTTTGAAGGATATAAAAATGGCAAAGATGAAGACACTTGAACAACTACTACTTTTTGT
>CAIGRO010262983.1:0-10008 GCA_903798355.1 Fraxinus baroniana
GTGGTATCAGTCACAAAAGTAAATAATGGCGAATGATTGTCCCAGAAACACAGAATAAGCAAAATCATTAATCATGTAGCGAGCATGTATAAAAAGGTCAACTTTCTAAACAAACAGTCAAGTAGGTAAATGAATCAACTTCTCCGAATTCAACTCCCAAATTTTCTCAGCATTTTCCTATTCATCTTAGCAAAGAAAGAATATAGATACCCTTTATTTAGGCACTGGTGTAACAAATTGATAAAAAAAAGTTCCACTGTATATTAACCACTAATTTAAAAATTTAAGCAATCTACACAAATTGATGGAAACAGAAGACTGTAAAAGACAAGTGCCTAAAAGGACAATACTAAAAACCATACACATGACAAAAGAGAGAGAGAGAGAGAGAAAATCAGCAAAATGCAAAAAATGAACTTGCTGAATTGTCTCATGGCTAATGGTGCAGCTATAACCAAATGTGCAGAAATGAGGGTCCAATACCTAAATACAAAAGCCTGTGATACCTCAAAAGTAATATAGGAAGGAATCCCGTCTAATTTCACAAATTCATCACACCATTATTCATTACTGCAGATCTCCATTTCAATTTTTCTATGATAATTGAGAATGATTTAAGTTTATTTTCATTAAATTCTTATTTGAATCTATTTCTGACCTAAAACCCAATTTTTACATTATACATGCGGTGGATTTGCAGGATGAAGGCAAAGAAAGAATCTCAATTACATCACCAAGCAGAAAACTTAGATCAAATTTATGTGAAGCCTGTGTATATGAATATTAACTTGACAATTTTGATAGAGAAGCTTAAATATCTTTATTAACATATTATCTACAAAAAACAGAGTCATTGTTTTCGCCTATGGCATCATTTTAACCATTTATCAAACACTTTCCTGCACATAATTCTCCAATCAGTCACGGCTATCAATTTTCGAGTAATTTACCAGCAAATATAGGGGAATCCAAGCAACTAAACAGTCTTCAATTGTAGGAAAAAGATTCATCACTGAAATAACATGGATCACAGCTCTCTAATGTGCCGAATTCTTACCTCTCTTGGGTTTATATCAAAACTCTCGAGCACTTTAATTTGTCAAGGTATTAACTCTCTGTTTCAATACCAGCAAGTCTGTCCTACACTCGGGCTCTAAGTCTATTATTAAATCAAACATATCCATTATGACTGAGTGAAGGAGATAAAATTGTAATTTTTAAAACTACGTAGAGATTAAGAAAAAGTCAAGCAAAACAATGATTTTATAAAGTAATAGAGCACAATAAGAAAAAGAAAAGGGAAATAAAAAGAAAGGTGAGAATAATAATGGATGGCTTCTCACAGGATAAAGACGTGGAGACAGAGGATCAACCACAAATGTAGGGACCTCATCCATACGGTTATCAGGACTTCCTGAATGAAGAACTCGAGTGAACTTCCCATTTCTGATCCAGGCAAGTTCTTCATTTTCAAGGAAATTAGTTTCCTCAACATTAGTCAACTTACACTCTATTGCTTTATTGCTCTCCTTGTTACATGTAGAAGAAGAAAGAACAATAAAATTTTTATTTAAACAAAAAGAAAACTTTTACCTCGCAAATCAACATAAACTCACACAAAATGAAAATTCTTTAGAAAAATACCTTGAAAAATGCAACGAAGCCTGAAATTCTGGTTTCCCATGGGGATAAATTCTAACATAAGATAGTAGACTTTTTAAAAATAACTTAACTTTAAAAGTAATAATGATAGAAAAGAGAAAAAAGTCATTTTTATTGAAAAAACATTTTTCTTGTGAGAATGAAGTATAAAGAATGTATAATATATACAATAGTAATTTGTTGAAGAAGCAAAAATTGTAGTATTGAAGCACAATAGTTTTTACATTCAATTATCAAAATAAAAAAGTATACATAAAAGAAAGAAAGAAATTGAAGCAAGTCACAAGAAAAGGCAAGAATAATATCTTTTAAGAATCTGATTACTAATATGTTTCTTCTTGTCATTAGATATACATACATTCCAATTGAACAAAATGTTAGAGATTTTCTCTTTGATGTCTGTACGTTGATATCCAAATTAGTATTGTCAATGCACACTTCTCTTGGTCTCTTGTTTTTCTTAGGCATTGAAGTCATTTTTCTACTCATATTTGTACGTCCCACTATTTTTGCATAACTCCTTACTCATAAAACTATAAACATGTGGCCTACATGAAATGAAACACAGGCAAAAAACGAGAATATTATGATGATTATCGGGCATCCTTAGAAGATACCTTTAATGGCCTCAGTTCTGAGACTCATAAGCAGCTTAAGAGTGATTTTGTCCCCCGAGATCTAACTTTTAGTAAAGACAGAAAATTGCCTGCATTAAGGCACAATAAAAACGATGAGCTCCTTTCTATTTGCTTATCAACTTGAAGTTAGTTTATTATCCATGTTAAGGAAAAAACACAAAATAAAGGTATAAATAAGAAAGATGATGTTCATACCTGGTTCTAGCACGGACAAGTACTGATCATTTAAAAATGCCTTTGCACCAGTCGAATATGCCCATGAAAGTACTGATCATTTAAAAATGCCTTTGCACCAGTCGAACATTTTCTCTTTAAGGTATATGGTATTCCTTCTTCTCGCAGCATTGAGTAGACATTTAAAAAATATTAGTACAAGATACTATTGAATAACTGCAGCAAATACTTTGGAAAATAACTAATTAATTCCATCACTTCCAGAGAAAATGGAGCTGAAGATTTTTTGAATACACGGATATTGATATTAAGGTAAGTAATCATTAATACTATTATATTCTTCAGTCGGAATGATGTTCCCTGTTACCAAAATGCATAGAGTGCTGTGTGTTAAAAAATGAAAATGTATTTGAATTCTTATTTCGTTTTCATCGAAGAACTGAACAAAGTCAGACACCAAGCAAACCGTGAAAACTTCCACGGCAAAGGTAATTCGTAGTTCAACCTTCTCTTTCGTATGAATTCATACACAAATACTTAGATGTCACCTTCACAGAGATAAACGATAAGTTTTACCATATTCCTATGATTAAGTTTTCTCCAAATAATTGATTTTTGTCTGCAAGTCATTGTTAAAATAGGCATGACAAAATTATGATTAATTAATTTAACTGATATCAAAACAAAGAAAATACATACTAACCATTTGTGTGTCTTTGGAAACCTTCAGGCTTCAAATTCTTCATAGCAATGATCATTTTACATCCAGCTTTTGCAGTAGTAAAAGTGTTCTGTCATTCTGAAGTTTGAAAACATAATCAAATCTTTTTTCTGACAAAACTACCAAGTTGAGAATTTCTGAATGCATTTTTTAACTTGTTGAATGAGAAGAGATTCACATTACGGGATGAAATAATTTCAGCTTCAGATGTTGGAATAGAAAAACAATGAGCACTGTTTTTCCTACTGTAAGAACAAATGATTATACCGAACGAAGCTAATGAATTTTTACAAAATTCTGAAGCTTTTGAAATTTACAAAAGTGATGATAACTTCGCAGCATTAATTCATCACCTGACTTATTTTATACAATCATTTCACAAATGTCTTCTTGACGTTAAATTGAAAGACTTGGAAGCAATTGACTAAATTTTGATGATAATATATAAATATATATATTTCTCATCATTTGAGTTTATTTAATCCATTCCTTCTAAAGACAAAATATGTAAACAGATTAGTATTTTCTTGAGAAATTTTAACACTATTAGACACAAACATAACTTCAACCACTACAATTGATTATAATTAATCTTTTTTTAGTGTTATAATTTAGCATGAAGCAAAAGAAAATATAAACCAATACAAATAGCTATAGTTTTTTTCTTTAATGTTATTGCTGCTATATAATCTTTTCTATTAACATGACAAGATTGTACTACAGTAATTTCACCTTGCTAAATGACAATGAAAGTCATATTCTTTAGAAACATTACAACTTTACCTGTTAGCCAAAACCAACCTTACATTTTCAACTAAAGTAACGCAAGACATCAAACTTAATCATAAAAAACAATGGTAAAATCAAAAAACTTTAGTCTATTGAAGCCACTCAGTAAAAGCAATTGTATAATGTACTCAATAATTTTTGGAAGCACAAGAAATGACATTACTCAAGCATCAAATTTTCACATTAGTATATTATATACATCAATCAAGTGGAATAAAATTCAATAAAACAGCTCCACTAATAACATGAATAAAAAGGAAATGAATAAAGCTATTTATAAATTAACATATATAATAAACTTTCTGAATAAATCCTGTAAATTATTTCTGTATAAATAATAGCTTCAGCTTGAAGGTATTTTGATTGCGCTAATTGCTCTTTTGCTTGGGCATACAATTCTCGGCACGGGAATTTCGACTCTTTTATTTGGAGATAAATTTCTCTGCGCATTTTTCTATGTAATTCACCACAACTATCAGTGTCATCCATAAGATAAATAACTGAATATAATAAAATATAGCTTTAATAATGGATAAAACAAATTCCTCCAACTCTAAGAAAATAAACCATTTGGTTTCAATAAAACATAACATGCGCACTACAATTTGTAAAGCATAATCGAATTGTAAAGTTCGAAAAATAAATTATATAAAAATAAAGGAGTCAATTGAAAAAATTACTTCAATATAAATTACAATTTAATCAATTGAAGCATATGATTTAAAGTTCCTCCAAAATATTCCACTTACCTGCGATAGATTGAAGTCGATAGTTCAAATTTGTTACCAAAGATGGATTAAATTAAGATGGATTAAATTCCGTCGCTCTTTAGTAATCACAGTTAAAGTCAATAGGTTATCCGAATTTGGGATTTTGGGGTTTATATTTTGAGGCCCAACTTTAAATCAATGGAATATCCCTTATCAATCTTCCCAAGAAACCAAATAGAAACACACCACCGGAATTAAATTTCTCTGCACACAAATTTTCTCTGCGCACAATTTTTTCGAAATTGAAGGTGAAATCACATCGACTGTGAGATCCTATAGTTTATATTTTCAGACAGAAATCATTTTGAATCGAACCTTTGAAGATATTGCCCTGATTTCCACCGTCAAGAACGTGATGAATTTTAAATCGAAGGTGAAATCACGTCGACTGTGAGATCCTATAGTTTATATTTTCAGACAGAAATCATTTTGAGTCGAAACTTTGAAGATATTGCCCTGATTTCCACCATCAAGAAAGTGATGAATTTTTGAATTTAGGGAAAAGAAGAAAGCTCTTACAATCTGGGAAATTAGTGGAGGAAGCAATTGGGAAGAGAATGATCCGTTTCCAGCATTTTATATCGAAAGACAAATGATGTCGTTTTGGGCGACGAAAGGTACAAAACTGCCTCTTTTATATTTGTTAGGGAAACTTATTATTTACATCCATTATTAGTAAGTACAATAAGGTTGGAAAAAAATAGGAAGCAATTGGGAAGAGAATGATCAGTTTCCAGCATTTTATATCGAAAGACAAACGATGTCGTTTTGGGCGACGAAAGGTACAAAACTGCGTCTTTTATATTTGTTAGGGAAACTTATTATTTACATCCATTATTAGTAAGTACAATAAGGTTGGAAAAAAATAAAGTTACTTTATATATATCGAATTGAAGTAAGAAAAGCAAAAATAAGCAAATTCCAACCATCAGTAAATCCAACTACAAATAGGTACCTATTCATCCATGTGTTTAGGTAGTATTCAATCATCTAATGATTACTTTAGATGAAGAAAAGAAGCTGTAGTGTAAGTGCATGTTGTAGGAAAAATATAGAAGATGGGAAAATACTTAGACATACTACAAGCGAAAGATGCTGAAAAGATTAACAAGAAAAAAGAGGAAAAATCTTATGGCTTTTATTGTTCTACAGCAGTTTCATGAGTTTTCATTCTAAGGTAGAACTGGAGGCATAAAAATGTGGTTCATTGAACTCAAATAGCAAATCCTCTATGTCTATGTACAAGACAGACGGAACATGATGATGAATATGACTATACGAAGTGAATAAAGGTAAGCCGAATCTTTACCAATTCAAATCCAAGTATATCAATGATGGTGCTTTCTTTGTTCAAATTTAATGATGAATGAAACAGTAGCAATAAATGAGTATGGGAGTTTTTAACATACCAATGCTTTGAAAGATATCCTTGATGCTTTATTGGCATTTTAACAAGTACCATGTTGTCCATAGGAAGTGACTTCCTTGTACAATATGCCTCCTCCTGAAACAAGGTTTGAAGATACAAAGAAATAGCTCTATAAGATATAAATTATCAAACATTAATGTTAATGATGATTTCCATGATAAATACTTATCTTCTGAAAGGTAGAAAATCGTGAAAAAAAATGTGATGTAACAATAGCTGGGAGAAAACATTCTGCTATTGTAGAAGCAAGACATCTAGTAATGGATGAACAATTGTTAGAACCATGAGGAAATCAAGAACTGAAACATTTAAAACGACAATCCTCAAACTCAAACAAAGCAGCTAGTGGTACTATTTAGAAAATAGAGATTCAGACTAACAGTGGAATGAAGGAGGTGGGGATCTATTTTATGAACTAAATCAAATGTCATTTGACTACATTATCTATTCATTTCTTGTTATGCTGGACAAAGCTGTAATGTTGGCACTAATTCATAGGAAACATATGCAAAAGAACTTCTTGAATGCCGGAAGATGTATATAGATATTGTTAAAAAAGTTAAGCAGCAGAATACCAAACCTTCCAGTGAAGATGACCTATTGTTTTGAGTGAAGGGGAGCAGTCATAAAATTAACCAAGATTGAAGATTGACCTAGATCAACTGAATAAAATTAAACAAAGTAAACAAGAATTAGGTAGAGAGATCCCGCACTCAAATTTGTATCTCATCAAAGTTCAACTTTCAATTATTCGTCCTTAGAGTGGGGTGTGATGTCAACGATATTTCGACTGCTAATGGAACAAAAATCAATTTCGCAAGAAAGTTTCACCATTAATTCCCAACAAAAAATGATTGAAAACAAAAAACAACTAATACAACACCAGATTGGAGTATGAGAAAAAGCCATAGAAGACGACTGAAAATAATAAACGGACACAAAAATTACAGTCATGATAATTTGCTTGCCAATCTACACTCAAACGTAATACCCACATGCCACCAAATTCATTCAAATTCTACTTGATTCAAATTCCACAAGTAGGAATAACAATTCAACAAATCCACAAAAGAAATCACCTCAAACGAAAAGATTCAGGATGATTATTGATATTGATATTTTCAGGTATGCTTTAAATCAAAACATCTAAAGAAATAAAAGGCAAATGTGTACAGTCGGCGCCGGTTGAGACATGAGGTGTCGTGCTATGTTTGTGTCAGAGACACCAGCCGTGTCTGTGAGACACAGAGGCACCGCGCGGTGCCTCCGTGTCTTACAGAGACACAGACACGGGCTTGCGGTGCCTCCATGTCTCACGGAGACACCGACCATGTCGGTACCTCGTTGACGAAAAAATGGAAAAATGAACAAGTTACCTTTCAAGCAGCGGCGATATCGAGGATGGATGGATGTACTATCAACTCTGTGAATTGATTTTGCAGAGAAAATAGGGATGTGGGTTGTGTTACTGCGCGGTTTAGGGATGGTATTCAAGCAGCGACGAGGTATGAATACAATGTGAATTTTGTGAATGGAATTGATGGATTTTGTAGAGAATAGAGCAGGAGTGTGCGGTTTAGAGGATGGGAAATGACGAAAAAATGCGGTGAAGGAAACGAGACGTCGTGTTGGTTGACGATTCAAATTTTAGACATTTGGCATGAACAGTGCCTTCCCCAACTGGCTCTTTTATATGTTTAAGGGAGATAGAGAAAAGAGTGAGAAACAGACAGCTAATGGTTGATGAAGAAGGATTACTATGAAATATTGTAATTTATTTGCCATAAACCAAGTTGTTCTCTTTCTAGATATTCATTGAGAACCAGATAAAGGAAAAAAAATTATGTCGGTACGACATGGAGACACGGTTCGGACACGCTGTGTCTTCATGTGGCATGGAGACACATTATGTCTCCAGGCCTATGGAGACACGGTTGGTGTCTCCATTCCATATGGATTACTTATAATACTGTAAGATGGCTGAAGTGTAGCTTAATCAGGAGGTTTATTTTAGTTCAATTTTTCGGGTAATTGTAATGAATTACTCCTTGAAAAGCTAAATGGCTTTGATAAGGGCGTGATGCGTGTGGTTATGTGGACTCCGGGAAATTTCGACAAAGACAAACAGGAGGACTTTTGAAGGACAGAGCTAGAAATTTCTGAATTATGTAATACTACTATGTTTTGGCATTGTTACGATTTTCTATGGGCAATGAGTTCAAGGCCAGTATTTTCTCTTTCATTGTTCTTAGCTATAAATATATGTTGCATGATTGACTTCTTCTTTATTTACTTGATGTCTAAGTATTCCTTGTGCCCTAGACAATTGTAATTATGCTTTTATGATCAATAATTAAAGTTTCTTATTAAAAAATTACACCCAGTGCCAAGTTTTACAAACTAATCACATCCAAAAACCTTGTGGATGTGCAAGCACGTCCATATAGGTTTGCATTGTACTTTTTCCTTTTCCATTTTTCTTAATTCTAAAGTACAAAGAGCTGGCATGTAAATTATCCCAAAATTTAAAGTACTCTAGTTCCTCAATCCCGATCATTATTTCTTTTTAAACTTTGATTTAAAAAAAAATCAGATGCCAAAGCAATTCTGTAAGGCTATTTCTAAAAGCAACTAATCATAGCTACTGAAATGAGGAGAAAGAAAATGACAAGATTAAAGCTTACGGTCATCCATCTACAACGTAATGCCACATCCCGAACTGTCTTATCTTTTAATGCCTGAGAGATTTTAGCATACCAAACAATGGTGGCATCAAAGTTATATCTGCAAAAGGGTGCATTCGAAATCGGACCAGTGAGCAACGTCCAAGCTACATCCACAATAACATAAAACCAGCTACATGGGAACACATTTGGTCCTTTGGCCTTTGGAATGGAATTATTCTTTCTAAATTGGCAATACATATGTCAAATAAATGAACACTAATGTGAAATTCAGCAATTTGTCTCGGTCTGGCCAAGAACATTGCTTTTCAAAGCTGATGGGAATGCAATTTAATAGATTAAAATTTTGATGAATTGAGAGCTGAACTTGAAAATGAGGCATTTTTAGCTAAACTTCAAAGCATCCACGTACTATGAGGGTGCTATTCTATCACAGTTCTCATTATGTGCAAGTTGGAATCTTTATTGTCTCCATCATGGTGATATACAAATGTAATCACTACAAAGTGTTGGATGTCTGAATGCTATATAAAGGATATTATGGAAAGTCTCATTTTGTCTATCTAGGAGTAGAGAGAATATAATAGAGAGGCACTACTATCCATACAATATGTAATTCTTTTGTTTTTCTATGTCATTTATAGTGAAATCTTTGCCTACACAACTCAATTCATCCAATTACTACAAGGATGAACCCAATCCGAAATATGAACCATAAAAGAAAATACATATTAAACCAATCACAACAAATCCTAAAATTGCAAGTGGCCATACTCTTACATTCAGGGTGAATCATCTAAATTATATGTTCTTAAGTGCTTTCAATTTTCTCTATTTCGTGTTATTATTGCTCTTGGTAATACAAGAATAGGCATTAATCCATAACATAATCCATAACACAAAAATATAGACTTCTGTATTTCCCATTTTACAAGTACAAATTAGCCTTAACCCAATATATGGTATACCCACCACAGTAGTCATCATCCTCTGGAGACTGAAGGAACCCACATACCTATTAGACTTCAAGATCTTTCTTTTTTTTAAGATTTTAAAATTGTGCTTCCATTTCATAAATTATTTTAGAAGGAGACGTTGATGTCAAATTTCAAACTTCTTCCGGTGATGCCAGAAGTCGTTT
>CAIGRO010262994.1:0-11447 GCA_903798355.1 Fraxinus baroniana
AACGATAAAGAGAACAGGGCCTAAACTTTTTAGAAAAGTCCTAAGATCACTGCCCAAGAGGTTTAGACCTAAGGCCATTGCGATAGAAGAGAATAAGAACTTAGATGCTGTTAAGATTACGAACTCATAAGACACTTCAAACTTATGAACTCATCGTGTCACAACCTAAAAAGGTTAAATCCATTGCCATGAACACTATTAGAGAAGACGAGAGCGAGTATACTGATACTGAGTCCCTTAGTGATGACGAAATTGCTTATTTCGTTAAAAAAATTCAGAAGGTGACGAGGAATAGAAGAAAGCCACAAGAGTGGAATAGTGAGTTCCATAGTAAACTCTCGAGAGGTAGGCATGAGAAAAATACCTCTAGGACTATTGTTAAGAAATTTCAATTTGTCCAATGCCATGAGTGAAAGGGGTATGGTCACATTAAAAGTGAATGTCTTAATTTGAAGAGGAGTTAGGGTAAAGAATGTCGTAATATTTTTCCCATGACCATGAGTGACGATAAGTCGGATTCTAGTTCTCAGAATGAGGCATCTAGTGGTGAGGATGAACAAAAATTCATGACCTTCACCTCGATTGCTGCAATCGAATTTGACCGTGAGATTGAGAAGGTTGAAAAAGAAGATCATAGCGAACAATCTGAAGAAGAGTCTGATGTTGAGACTGACATTCATGAGTCTTATCGTGAGTTGTTTGAAGAGAGTCTCAAAATTAAGAAGGTCAATAAAGCCGTCTTGAAAAAGGTGAATGAGCTTGAACTTGAACGTGAAAAACTGTTAAGTGACCTTCAAGACTCGACTAGAAAATTGAGTGAGTTGAAGCTGGTTAATGAAAAATTGAAAATTAAAGTTAAATCATTAACTACTAATCTTGATAAATCTAATGCTCAACTCCAATCGTTTATGAGTGGCTCGCAGAAGCTGGATAATCTGCTTGGGATTAACAAGCCTGCTGGTAATAGGCATTGTTTGAGTTATGTTGATAACAGTGATGCTACCGCTAGTATATCCGTACGTTCTTGCCACCAACAAAGCTAATGAGATTGCTTATCCTAAACCCAAAGGTAAGCATGCATCGAGACCTACCAGACAGCGTAGGGTCAATCGTCCTACTTTTCGGCAACAACCACTGAGCATGTTTGAACCTTGGTTCATTCTCACTTGCCACCACTGTGGTGCACTGGAACACACTAGACCTAGGTGCCATAATCGTGTGACTAGAAGTAAGAATCAAAATTTCACGAATCAGAATTCACTAGCAAGGTTAATTTTCTTGCCAATCAAGTTAGGCACTTAACTGAGATGATGACTCGATTAACCCAATTAACTTCTACTTCTAAGAAAGTTTGGGTTAAGAAGAGCTACCTGGAAGGTTGTGAAAATGGTCGCGCTTTTCACGGTAAGGGCATACAAATTCCGCCTTAATTCGGTGTTTACGTAGATGCATGTGTAGTCCATTGAGTCCATTCATTCATGCACGTATCCCATTTATTTTTGTGTTTTTTTTCATTTCTATTCTTATGCATTTATTTGCTTTACGTATTGTTTTTTAAAAAAATTTGGAAAATGGGAAAAATACAAAAATATTTTCTTTTTCGGCAAACGGCACATCGTGATGATTTTAAACATGACATGTGTGACCAAGCACACACTATGATCTTGGGAGTGAGTTTGGACCGTGTGTGTGAGATTTGGGATGGCAATCACGTGTTAGTAGGGTGACCTCTAAGGTGAATTGACCTATATTTAGATGACATCAGCTCGTGCTAGTCTCCCTTCATTGTTGCATTGTTAAAAAAAATAATAAAAAAAACGTGTATACCTATTTAATTCATCTTATACCTTTGTTCAAAGCCTATTTGACTCGAGTAATTAAGCTCAAAGGGTTTCTCATAACTGGGTACTTATGGTCATCTAACTTGGGTTAACCATCCTAAAGCTCGTTACATAGATCAATTTAGTTGTTTAATGGACAAAAGTATGCACATAAGATGTTATTTACGAGAAAAGCGATAAAAATCTTACATACTCAAATTCAGGGGGAGAAATGAAAACTTATCATATACTTGAACTCATTTTCAGGTCCTAAAATTTATTCGGGTTTGACTTTCATCAGTAGGGATCATACTTATTTAACAGTGATATTTGCATGTCCTTTCTCACAAATTTAAGGTTTGAAGTCATTTTCACGAGAAAATAGTGGCACTTTACACGCATGAGTCATTTATACACTTTACTCCATCTTGAATTTAATTGAGTATGTGGGAAAGTCCTTTTGGTAATGCTCGATTTGTGATTGCATAGATAATTTTATTTATCGAGGTATCCGGAGCATGATTTGCATATGATTGAAAAAAAAAATGCTANTTTATACACTTTACTCCATCTTGAATTTAATTGAGTATGTGGGAAAGTCCTTTTGGTAATGCTCGATTTGTGATTGCATAGATAATTTTATTTATCGAGGTATCCGGAGCATGATTTGCATATGATTGAAAAAAAAAATGCTATTTTTCTTAATTTTTAAAATTTTAGTATTATTTCTATCAATTGTAGTGTCGCTAGCTTATTACTGGAACACGCTCGAGCGATAGCAGCAGAAGCTGCCTCATTCGCTTGTTGCTCGACCCTCGGTCGAGCGACAAACCGTCATTTTGAATTTTCAGGTCATTTTTCAGGGTTTTTCACACATTTCATCCCTTTTCCACTTGATTTCTCTCCAAATTTCATTATCCACTCAAAATCTTTGACTTGCCAACGTTTTAATCAACCCATATCACTTCATTGCATAGCTATGCCATCAAACCAACGAGTTTCAAAGGCAAACTTCTAAAACATGGTTTTTTTTTTTTTGAATTTTCGCTATTTCCTTTGATTTGTTTTTGTGTTTTGGTCACTTTTGCTTGGGTTTTATGGTTTCGCACTTCATATGTTACTTATTTCAATAGAATACCATTCTTTTGTGCATGATTTTTCTACAAAAATGCAAATGTGGACCATTTTGACATGATTTTAGCATTGTTGTTCATTGAAGTTGATTGGGTTACTATGGAATTTCTTGTGATTTAAGGAGAATGTGATGGATGATTTGGTTATGTTTGGATTGAATGTTGATGGTATGGTTTGAGTTCGGTGCATTTGTACCCACGTTTGATTGCGTTTGATTTTCTTGTGGTGGATTGTCGTGTTTTGAATTCGGGTTTGTGCATCGTTGCCTGTTCTTCATTCTTTTTGTTGTGCATTGTTAAATGATCGGAGTACATTAGTATGAGCTTGTGGATTGGTGGTTGTTGTGAATGTGGTTAGTGATTTGGGTAGTTGAGGTTGTGGTCGTTGGTTTGGGTGATTTTGGAGTACATTTTGCTTAATGTCAAATTTGGATTTGGGTAATTGAGGTTGGGATTGTATGTTTAGGTTGACATGTGTTGGAATAGTGTGCTCATGTTGACACCACATGGTGATGCCACATCACCACATCATGATGTCACATCACTTTGTCACGACATCACGTCCATAAGTCTAGACATCATGGCACGCATGGTCTTCACGTCACTTACGTTTAGGTATCATTGCATGTCGTCATGCATTCATGTTCGGGCACATTGCATGTTATTCTATTGCCTCGTTTTACATGCATTCATGCATATCATGCATATAATGGTCTAGTATATCTCATATATAGAGGTTTTAATGTTTTGATTCAATTCTTTATACAGTAGGACTAGGTTTACCCCTTCCACTCCTAGTACCTCTACCTCATACAGTAGGATTAGGTTTATCTCTGTTGTCGAGCATTGAATGTTATTATTGATAATGGTAGTAGCATGAACGTAATCTCTGAATGGCTGTTGAACGTTTGGGACTAAAGGCTGAAAACCATCCCGCTCCTTATAGGTTTAGCTGGGTTAATGAATCTAACCCAGCTTCAGTGAAACAACAGTGTTTGGTTCAGTTTTCTCTGGGAAACATTATGTGGATAAAGCTTGGTACGATGAAATCCCTATGACCGTGTGCCATTTGTTATTGGGTTGACCTTGGCTCTATGATAGGAAAGTTTCGTGTGATGGGTATACCAATTCTTACTCCTTTAAATTTAACGGCAAGAAATTCCTTTTAGACCCTTTGCAAATTTCTGAATTTGAAGCACCGCCGAAGCACAAAGAAGAAGTTACAGTCCCATTATTAACTATTCAGCAGTTTGCTGAAACTCTAAAGGGAGAACAACTAGTGCTATTGGTGGTGAACCGAGAGGCTAAATAGGATGATGGTGTTATCCCTAATGAATTTACGAAGATGCTGGAGAGGTTCCAAGATATAATGCTCGATGAAATAACAAAGCAGCTGCCACCAATGCGTGAAGTACAACATGCCATTGACTAAATTCCAGGATCTTCTCTACCGAACCTGCCACATTACCGTATGAGCCTCGCGAAAAATGAGGAACTCAACCGTCAAATTCAAACATTGCTTAACAATGGTTTCATCCGAGAAAGTCTTAGTCCTTGTGCCATACCGGTTCTTCTTATACCCAAGAAGGATCATACTTGAATGTGCATTAATAGCCGGCCAATTAACAAGATAACGGTGAAGTACCGACTTCCTATTCCCCGACTCAACGACATGTTAGACTTATTGAATGCCGCATCCATCTTTACAAAAATTGATCTTTGAAGCGGGTATCATCAAATTCGAATTCGTCCCGAGGATGAGTGGAAGACAGCATTCAAGACAAAAGATGATCTATTTGAATGGTTGGTCATGCCTTTTGGGCTAACCAATGCACCTAGCACATTCATGCACGTTATGACACAGGCACTCAAACCATTTTTGGGCAAATTTGTAGTCGTCCATTTTGACGATATCTGGATTTTCAGCCACTATTTACAGGACCATTTGGATCATGTACAACATGTTTTCGAAACTTTGAAAAGAAAACATCTCTATGTGAATCATGGCAAGTGTTCATTTATGAAGAAACGGGTATATTTATCGGGATTTATATCTCGGACCAAGGAGTTGAAGCTGATCCTACCAAGGTGGAAGCAATTAAAAGTTGGCCTGCTCATCGCAACTTTTCTGAAGTACGTAGCTTCCATGGGCTGGCCACCTTTTATCCGCATTTCATCCTGCATTTTAGTACCATCATGGCCCCCATAACTGAATGTTTAAAATCAAAAAAATTTGTGTGGACTGCAGTTGCCGAAAGAGCGTTCACCGAAATCAAAGCAAAAATGGGAGAAGCTCCAGTTTTGAAGCTGCCAGATTTTTCCAAAATATTTGAGGTTGCATGTAATGCATCACATGTAGGTGTGGGAGGAGTCCTCAGCCAAGAAGGCCGTCCTATCGCCTTCTACAACGAGAAACTCAAAGAGGCCCGTCAACGATATTCGGTATATGATATGGAATTTTATGCTTTGATCCAAACTCTTAAAGATTGGCGCCCTTATCTAATTCACAAGGAGTTTATCCTCTATACTGATCATGATTCACTAAATCATTTGAATGTTCAAAGTAAGTAAAATGCAAGGCATGCTCGATGGATGGACTATTTACAGCAATTCGACTTTGTCATCAAACACAAGTCAGGTACTGAGAATAAAGTAGCCAATGCTTAAGTAAGAAACCGCACTTGCTGGTTATAACTTCGGTTAATACTATGAGATTTGACAGCCTTAAGCAACAATATTCCATAGATGAAGATTTCAGCAGTGTTTGGAGTAAACTCACAAGCGACACGGACACAACTCAAGGTGCATTCTCAATTAAAGATGGTTTTTTATTCTACGGTACTCATCTGAGCATTTCGTGTGGCTCCTTTCGAGAATTGATCATCACCAAGCTATATGGAGGGGGCTTAGCTGGACATTTCGGTTCTGATAAAACATTTGCTATAGTTTCTGATAATTTTTTTCCTTAGCTACGTCGCGACATGTATAAAGTGGTAGCTCGTTACTCGTTGTCAGGTTTGTCAAATAAATAAGGGTACTAAACAGCAAGTGGGTCTTTATACCCCCCTTCTAATTCCAGATAGACCTTGGCGACATATTAGCATGGATTTTGTGCTTGGGTTACCCGAGCACTATGGTAACATGATTCCATCATGGGTTACCCAAGACACTGAAAGTTGCTTTGCTCGAGCACGAGCTCGATCATCGTGTGTAGAACATTATTGAGCATGAGGCCGAGATTGCTAGTTGCTCGAAGGAGAATTATGAGCTAAAGGTGATGCTCTGTAAAGCTCGGGAGGAGACGGAGGCTGCGAAGGTTATGGCCGAGGAGTCCAAGCTCGAGCTTGATCGTAGGACGAAGGAGCTCGAGGTTAGGCTTGAGGGCGCCCAGTCTGAGGTTATCGACGATTTCAAAAGGTCGGACGAGTTCAGGAAGATAAGGGGTGAATATGTCGTCGGCTCGTACAACTACGCCTTTAAGCAAGCCCAAGCATTCCTCCGTTCTAAGTTTCTCGAGGTGCCGATCGCGGAGTTGACGTTGGCACCGAAAGTGCTTGAAGGGCTAGAGCTATCATCATCGAAAGGCACGATGATCGAGGATGAAGATGGTGCTGATGACGAAGCCGAAGTTTGTGCTCGGGGATCGACGACCAAGAATAGGTTTTAAGTGTTTGCAAAATTTTTGAATGTTTGGCTAAGTTTATTTCCCGACGATGGGTTTTGAACTTTTTGTATAAATTTTTGTATTGCCGGTCATGGCTATAACATTGAACAATGCTCGTCATACCAATTATGCTTTTAATTGCTATATGTTCTCGAGCATTACTGTTAATTTATAATTTCCTTCAAAGCGCAAAAGTAGAGGTTATATTTGAATTGTGGACCTCGAGCAATATACTTCAACGATGATCGACAACCTTTATTTTAATTCACAAAGTTCAAAGCTCGAGGATTGTGTTAAGCATGGACCTCAAGCAACTAATGAAGTTTGAAACTCGAGGGAGTTGATGTTCGAATCTTGAGCATATTTCAATTTAACTAACCAAGTTTGAATCTTGAGGACGGTCCAACACCAATCTCGAGCAATTTTATTTTAATTCACAAAGTTCAAGACTCGAGGTAAGTTCCAGTACGACTCCTGAGTGGTTTTAGTTCTACTAGTGAACCATACTCAAAGCCCGAGGAACATACATATATGTCTCGAGGTGTTGTTCCCGAGGATGGTGTTGTTTTACTTTTACGGAATCATGAGCTTGAGCTCATCCCAGGATACTTGAGGAGGCCAAATATTGGGATACTTGCTTTGAGGTGCTTGCACGGGGCAAGGCTTTGAAGTGCTTGCTCTAAGGCAAGGCTTTGAGGTGCTTGTTCAGGGTAAAGCTTTGCGGTACTTGCTCTAAGGCAAGTCTTTGAGGTACTTGCTCTAAGGCAAGGCTTTGGGGTGCTTGCTCGAGGCAAGGCTTTGAGGTGCTTACTCGAGGCAAGACTTTGAGGTGCTTGTTCTAAGGTAAGGCTTTGAGGTGATTGCTCTGAGGCAAGGCTTTGGGGTTTAAGAGCATCTCGTGGGGAAGAAATCACAGTATTATTTAATTAAAAATCTTCTAAACATCAAATATGGGTACACAGGCCTGATAATCAAAAAATTAAAAAGATGTGGGGCGTGCAAGCCCGAAAAGCTAAAAAAATTCAAAACGAAAGAAAAACTACCAAGTAAAAAGAAATAGACTAGTTATAATATATCTTCAGATTATCTGCATTCCAAGGTCTGGCTAGTGGTCTTCATGAGGTGTCTCTTAGGCTGTAGGTGCCTTTGTGAACTTGTCTTATGACTTCAAAGGGCCTTTTCTAGGTGGCCCTTAGTTTACTTGGGGCATGACCCGCAGCTTCTGCTCTCTTCAACACAAGATCTCCAACTCTGAACTTTCGGACAACCCCTACTCCACAACTAGTAGGGAACTTCATAGCAAGGTAGAAAGTAGAGACGGTGGCTCTGATTTTATTGAGCAATGGCCTTCCCAAGATGGCGTTGAAAGCTATTGAAATACGAACTATCTGGAATGATGTTAGCTCAGTTACCTGTTTCCAACCCGATCCTAATGTAAGGGGTAGATTGACGACTCCCTCCGAAATAATTGTACCACCTCCAAATCCCTAAAGTGGGATATGGATGGCTTTGAGCTGTTCGACCGAGATCCCCATCTTTGAGGATACCTCATGAGAAAGTATGTTAGCTGCGCTTCCATTGTCAACCAAAATCCTCATCACCTCAAAGTTAGCTATGATTGCTGATATGACCAAGGCATCGTCATGCGGGTGTAACAGGCCTTCCAAATCCTATGGCATGAAAGTGGTTTCCTCCATATCTCTGGCTACCGTCCTCAAGTTCGAGTGTTACTGCCTGGCATATTGCTTACGCTCCGCGTTTGAGTCTCCACATGATGCTATTCCTCCAATAATATTGTTAATTGTTCCTACAATGGGCTTGTTATTCACTCTTCCTTCTGGACCTTTCCCCTTATCCCGATCATTCCTCGAACGCTTTTCATGACTGACGTATGAGCTTAGGAATCCCCTCTTTATCAGAGCTTCGATCTCTTGATGGAGGGCTTTATAGTTCTCCGTTGTGTGTCCATGATCCCGGTGATAATCACAATAGTTACTCCTATCCCGAGCACCCAGGGGTGACTGCATCCTTGAAAGACATTTAAGTTCCTTTATATCTTTGATCTCCATCAGAATGTGACCTTGAAGTGTTCAAACGAGTCAGTGGTGTTGGCTGTGTCTCTTGTCTATGCTTGCCTATGTTTACCTTCGGACGAGGGATAAATTCATGTTGCCTTTTGTGCTCAGGTTTTTTTAAGTTCGGGTGAGAAGAATTCCTCCTCGGGTTCAGTGTTTTCTCCATATTGATGTATTTTTTTGCTCGGGTAAGTAGCTCAGTTACGGCCTTCGGTGGGTTTTTTGATAAAGACATCTTGAAAGCCTCATACCTGATGGCATATGTAAGGGCTGAGATCACTGCAGTTATATGAAAGTTGGGTATCTGAAGTCTTTCCTTGTTAAACCTCGTCATGAAATTACGCAGGGTTTCATTCATCCCCTGCCTCAGCTGCATAAGGGACGCCGCTGTCTTTCTGATACGCTTGCTACTGGCAAAGAATACGGAGAACTTATCGGCCAGGTCAGAGAACAAAGCAATGAAGCTGGGCTCCAGGGTAGAGAACCAATCCCTGGCAGCATTAGTCAAGGTTTGGGGAAAGGCCTTGCACATCACGGGATCTGGTTCTACCTGTAGATTCATGACATCCATGTATACATTGAGGTGGTTGATAGGGTTAGTCGTTCCATCATACTCCTTTATGTGTGGGAGCTTAAATCCTTTCGGGAGCGGATAGGAGAGGACTTTCGGTGTAAATGGAGTGTTAGGGGTAAATCTTGTTGTCCCCTGGGTGCTCTTCTACAATCCAGCAGTAATTCCATCTTGTATGATCTTGGCCAGTTCACCTGAGTCCATGGTGACCAACCTCGAGGCAGAGGCTACAAGGGGCACCCAAGGCTCCGGACCATCATTATCATGAACAACTCGTTCATCCCGAGCACAAGCATCATTCATGAACCCTCTTTACTCCTACCTTAGGAGCCAGATGATGTTTCTACGCCTAATGATCATTCCTCTGGCTTAACAACTGGGTCAGTGTTGCAACTTGCTGGCGAAGTTCTTCGAAGGCCTGGGCTGTAGGTACTACCGATGACTCCTCTTGAGGGGTTATGGGATCCGTGGCAGGTGGTGGATTTGGCACGGATGAGCTTCCTGGTGGAAGACCTGAATGTGTATTGACCATGGCTTTTGGTAGCGATTCCCACATATGGCACCAATGATGCTACCAAAAATTGCACATGTTGAAATTCGAGCTTGACGATTGAGTACGAGCACGAGCGAGATCTTTCGATTCCTGAAACAAAGATGTCGAAGTGTGTTCTCGTCGTCCCTCCGATGCTCAAGTCAGAGAGAGAATATGAAGAGAATGTATGCTATATTTTATGTGTAAAAATGTACCTCAATAATGGATAAGAGTTATGTATTTATAGAGACAGATAGTAGTCTCCTAGTAGGACTGCAACGATAGGGCACTTACGAGTTCTAGTGCAATTAGGAGTTGTGATTTAGTTAATATGGTGTTCCTTGGGTGTTTGGGTAGAGATATGACTTCAATTGTAGAATACATCCAGGATGGGATAATATGTGACTAGTAAGATGTCCGCGTCGTTCAGGGAGATGCACCGTCGTACGGAATAACTCATTGGGGACCTTGCCTCCCCGAGGAGTCCAACCCGAGAAGTACAAGCCATTTGGTGCAAAACGAGGGAAATAATGCTCGCCATCAACTGCTCGGGTTGAGCATATAAACTTGTATTATCAGAGGGGTTCAACCAGTACATCTTCAACAAAAAGGGCATGACGATTGGTGAAGCAATTTTTCCTTAATAGTCTTGTTTGAATGTATCTAGGTTTTTTTTTCCTTGGCGAAAGTGAATGTCATGTGCCAAGCCTGTCCAAAACACTCATAACTCTTCTAGGGCTTCATTTTTCTTAAGGTTGAAGGCTCTTTGCCTATTCCTTCTTAGTCATTGAAGATTATTCTTTAGAAAAACATAAGCACCTTCAAATAGGAGGTCACCCTCTTTTTCCTCTCATGGGGATTTTACCTTAGTTTAGCTACTAGTGCTGTAGTGGCATTTTTTTTTAAATCTATCCTTTGCACAATATTCATGAGGCATTCTATGGCTTCCCTCATAGTGGTGAGCTAGGGATGTCTAAACTCTGCAAAATTGTTCTCCTTTAGGGATTTCTTGGAAAACTTGTATTACTAGGATTAGACGCGAATGTTTTATTGACGCTGAGCTACAACTTGGGGTTCTACTCATTTGAGTTCACTGGGGTTTTCAGGAAGTTTGGGAGAAGTGGTCTTTTTTGGCCCTTCCTCCAATGTCATACTATTTAGATCAACTTAATGGGATTATTCTAGAATGTTAGCTAGAATTTATACAAAATAAATAAATAAATAACAACAACAACAACAATGATAATAAATTGTGGATTGTATTTGTTGAAATTTCTAGTGTATTGGAGGAATGCGTTGAACATGCCTTTGGAGGGAAACATTTGTCCCATTTATAGGTATCAACAAGCCATTTGGCCATCCCATGTCATATAAACTCGGTGCTACTCTTTAAGGTGCATGCTACTACCATGAATTGAGGATTTTTAAGTGGTTGTTGAGGTCGGCTTCCCAAGTCATTATGTTGCCTAGGTCATAGTTGAGACCTAGATCGTGATTGCCTACTGCTTAGGATATCATTGCTAAATTCTAACTGGTTGATATTGAGGTGCTTGCATCAAACATAGTTCTTGGTAACGATACCAAAAACTTGTTTTGTATTTTCTATCCAAGTATATACAATATCCTAATCTAGTAATATAGTATACCTATGA
>CAIGRO010263053.1:3819-19008 GCA_903798355.1 Fraxinus baroniana
GGATAATATGTATATATATATATTACATGTGTACGACTTGTCTTAAACCAATATTCATTAGCACAAATTGATAGGAACTGTCCTTACAACATCATAACTCATTAAGCATAAACAAGAAAAAGTTTTTTTACACCAAAAGAATGAAGTGGGCTGGAGACTGGTCAGGGCTACGGCCCGGCCTTGCCTAGTCCCCCTATATCCGTCCCTGGTTAGAAGCCAATTTTGTACAAGTTCACCTTCTTCTATCTCGTGGGAGTGAGAAGTATTTGTTAGTGTGAGTCAAATAATGAAGCAAGTTTTGGGGAAATTTAACTCGTCTTATCTAATACTTTTTTTATAAGAAAAACGTGAATTAGATTGTTTAGAAAGTAATCTTCACTGGAATTTCTCTATTCAATTTTTATTGACTTTGATTACTTTGCTAGAAAAAATTCCTAAATATAGAAGGAAATCAATGATGTTGATACTGATATTTTCTTTTACTTTATTCTTTTTCTTTTTTACATTTTCCTTTTAAAAAGGGCAAAAAGAATCTTCCATCGATCTCTTATCCACAAAGACTAGCATAAAAAGGGGAAAAATATACTCTACCCAAACAAAAGTTATAAAGATTACACATTTTTAGCATATAGTCAAGGGTTATGCTTAGTGTACACAATATATTACACACTTGTCAATTATGTGAAAAATTATGTAAGATATTGTGGGCGACCATTTGTCAATTATGTGAAAGATTATGTATGATATTGTGTACAAATAGATTTGTCCTATAGTCAAGTAAGAAGATATTAATGTATAATATCAATAGGTGTCAAAAAGCGTTTTCTTAGCAAAAAGAGGTAATGTTTCACGGTGTCAATAAAGTATTGTAAAACAATCAAGTTCGAAACAATCCCATTAAGACATATATGCTATGTAGGTGATTCTTTGTTCTGTCAAACTTACGATATATACTTGTCTTCTAGATTTGTGAGCGAGATTATGTTTCTTGAATTCAGTCTTTAAGTTCTTTATAACTCTATAATATCGAGATCCTAGCATCTCGATTTGATACAAGTCCACTAAGAGTATATCCAAAAGATTTTTTAAATATAGGATATTCTTTATTTTAAAAAGTAAACCCTTAAAATTATGTTTCAAGAGATTTTTTAAATCAACATTTTAATTTAGAGAGTGAGTTTGACTTTCTAAACTCATTCTCTGTAACTAAATGCATTCAAAGTATTTCAATTTTCAATAAAAGAAAATAATAAAATAATATGGAAGGAAGTAAGTAAAAATAAAAATAGGGAAAAATAATAAATATGTATCGAGAGTAGAAAAAATGAAGTGTTAAATATTAAAGAGAATGTTGGAGTATTTAAAGATTTCGAATAATTCTACTTGTACATAATGATTTACATAAATATGAGGTATTAAAAGGGATTGACGATTTTTTTTATTTGATCATCCAATTACATTATATGTGTGTAAATCATTATATGAATTATTATCTACATGTAGCGCAATCAAAAAATTATTACTCTTTAAATTTATAAATACTCCGAATAATAATAATCTTTAAAAAATAGCCAGTCTTGAAAATTTTGAGAAGTCAAAAATCACTCATTTATTTAATCACAATCAAATATTAATATTAATATCAATTACCGGGCCCCACCAACCATAAATATATATCCTCCCATTGGACCTTCACTATTCATTCTTCACACTGTCAGTTCATTATTTGGCTCCTTCGAGTTTTCCTTCTCTATATACTCTCACTTTTACAGTATAGTTGAAACACAGAATGAAGGCAGCCATATTGAGCTCCCTTCTCAGGAGGAGCTCCACAGTTGCTCAGTCGTCATCGTATGTACTGCGCCGTGGCTTTTCGTCGGAGTCGGTTCCGGAGCGGAAAGTCGCCATTCTTGGAGCCGCCGGAGGGATCGGCCAGCCGCTGTCTTTGCTCATGAAGCTGAACCCGCTCGTCTCCAAGTTGGCCCTGTACGACATTGCCGGCACCCCCGGTGTCGCCGCTGACGTCGGCCACATTAACACCAGATCTGAGGTCCCTTGAGACTTTATCTGTAACTGTTTATCTTTATTTTAACTCGTTGCTCTTTTTGGTAGTTTTTGCTTTGCTTTTATTTCTTTTTTGAATTCTATATTTTATTAAGGGTTTTAGACCGTTCTTTCTTTCTTTTTTTTCCTGGTTGGTTTGTGTGCCTAATATCTGTTGGTTTATGTGGCTTGATTTATTTTATCGCGTTTTCTTTTGTAGAGCTTTGTAGGATATTAAGTTCAACTACTTATTATACTAAATTTATGGACAAGGATTGTTTTGATTTGTAATAGAAACTTCGGCCTAGGAAATTATAAACTTGAACCAAATTTTCTGGGAAAAGAGTTCTTTTTTATTTATTTTTCATATTCAACTGAAAATAGAATTCATGAACTCTTGTGTTGTAAATATGAGTCCTGGAACATGTAAAGAGAAACATTGCAAATGTAAAATCTCTTCGTCATTCTCTCTTCTTTGGGATATTGATTGGTTGCTTAGGATCGGAAATATTAAATGGTTTTTGGTTAATCTTTTCTTTCTAGTCCTGTGTGCTCATACTTGATCTTCATATCAATCTATGAAATTACAAGCTGTGTACTTTCAATTGTTTGCTAGTTTGTTTCTCACAAATTCTCTTGCACTGTTTGCTGACATAATTTATCCATGTATATGCTTGTATGCATAGGTGACTGGGTACATGGGAGATGACCAGCTAAAACAGGCTCTGGAGGGATCTGATGTTGTCATCATTCCAGCTGGTGTTCCCAGGAAGCCTGGCATGACCCGAGATGACCTCTTCAACATTAATGCTGGCATCGTCAAATCTCTCTGCACTGCCATCGGCAAGTATTGCCCAAATGTGAGCCTGCCTTTCTTTGCATCTATAGAGTTTCAATTATGGAATTTTACCCATGACTTAATGACACTGAATGTTTCAATCAGGCACTAGTCACCATGATTAGCAACCCTGTGAACTCCACTGTCCCAATTGCAGCTGAGGTCCTCAAGGGACTAGGAGTATATGATGAGAAGAAATTGTTGGGTGTGACCACACTTGATGTGGTTCGGGCCAAGACATTCTATGCTGGCAAGGCCAAAGTTAATGTGGCAGGTTAGTGTACATTTTATGAACTTACAGAGTAGCGTTTGCTGCTCGAAACATTTTTTTGCATTGTTAAAAATATAGATCATTGCCTATATATTTTCTCTTTGTTGCAGATGTCAATGTACCTGTTGTTGGTGGTCATGCAGGCATAACAATTCTTCCATTATTTTCACAGGTACTCCCTTTGTGTTGATTTTCCGATTTTTGCTTATTGTACCATAGTTGGAGGAAGTTATGTGTGTGTGCCTCATATAGGCTGACACTTGTGTTTTGCTGTTTGATATTAGGCCACACCAAAAGCCAATTTATCTGATGAAGACATTAAAGCACTCACGAAACGAACACAAGATGGCGGAACAGAAGTTGTCGAAGCTAAGGCAGGAAAGGGATCAGCTACACTCTCAATGGCGTAAGAGCTGTGCTTTCACTTGTTTCTGGATGTTTTCGGTGCTCTTCTTCCCCCCACATATAATCTTGGGTTTGAACATTAGATTTCATGTAGTGCTTGTGTGGAAGTGATTTTTTGAAAATCACTTTTTTCCACACTCATTTTGAACCACACATTCTCCCAAAAAAATAAAAAAAAATTCACGTTTCCCCTAACTTTTCCCTACTTTTTAACCAACATTTTCCAAAAAATCGCTTTTGAGTAATTACTTATACACAAGATGTAAATGCTGTCTGTTCTATATCTAGATGACTTTGGCTTCAATATCACATCATTATATTTGGTAGCTGTTTGTCAATTTCAAATAACCACTCATAAAAGCCTTAAGTTCCTAATTAAAACGAATCGTCTTATTCTATATAGAAAGCATCTCTTGTCAGATGAGCAATAAAGGTACAGTCAATCTATTTACTGCTAGGTCTGGGAGCGCTAGCGAATTGGAAATTGGTATATTCTTGCCAAACTCTGGTATATTAGCAATATGGATGTATACCTTAGTACTCCATGTTATCCTTTTGGGAAAAAGTATCGTAATGGAAAGGTGCATTTTGATTCTTGAAATAGAAACTTATGCATGGCAATTACTCCTTTTACTTCATCAATAACAGCTTATGCATGGCAATTACTCCTTTTACTTCATCAATAACAGCTAACAGTATAGTATAGAAATTCTTTATGGTAAAAAACTTGCATTGCCTCATCTGAAGCTCCTTAAAATTGATCACATTTTAATTTAAAGAAGCCTACCCTAGCCTAACCTGCCAAATCTTAACTAGGGTGGGAAAATGTGTTTCTAAACCATAGCAAGATACATGTTAGTAACATTTTGCTATTTATGCTTTTGACTGGTTAATTCGATTAATATGTTCTGATAGCGCAATGTCTTGGTCAGCTATGCGGGAGCCATATTTGCTGATGCTTGCTTGAAGGGACTTAATGGAGTCCCAGATGTTGTGGAATGTTCTTTCGTGCAGTCAACTGTCACCGAGTTACCTTTCTTTGCATCCAAGGTGAGTTCAAATATTTGTGCTTGAGAATGATAGCTATCAGTTGGAATCTCATGGCAAGTGGTCTGTTTAATCATGTCGCATATATGAGCTTTCAGTTGAAATGAATTTCTGGAAAGAAGGCAGTATGTTTCATGATGCAATGAGAAGCCACTTCATGCACGCTGTTACTCGACCATGAGTATGACCATTTCTTTAATTTCACAAAGAACCTTGGCTTATGATGGCTATTGAAAATTAACACAAATTTTCCATAAGTGGAAGTATTGTCCGTGAAGCTAGTCAAGGATATGTGGAGAATGTTAATTTAATGAAAAAGTGGGTGGACAAATGGCTGTTCATTACCCTTCTTTACCTTTTTAATTTTGCTGCTCTCTTGCCTCACCTCTGAAAGGCTTCTGGCTCCCGATTTTGTTCTTTTGTGATTGGCAACTAATTTCAGTGTTGTGCAATACCAGGTGAAACTTGGGAAGAATGGTGTGGAGGAAGTCCTAGGTTTGGGTCTGCTGTCTGACTTCGAGCAGCAAGGCCTTGAAGCTCTCAAGCCGGAGCTGAAATCCTCCATTGAAAAGGGAATCAAGTTTGTCCAACAGAGTTAAAATGGTTTCTATGGCACAATTTTGCAATTTTTGTTCCCCATGCAGGAGTTTCTCTTGAGCACATTATTCAAACAATGCCAACTAAATAATCAAGTTGTTCACATGTGAACTACGCTTGCTTAATAAACTAGTTGCTTAATGTGTGATATTCACTCTTAATTAAGACTAAAAATTCCATCTTGAGTTGGATTAATTCAAGCTTTTAATTGATGGATCATGCTATACACGTATCAAATTTTTTTACTGAATTTTTTACCTATCACTCACAATGGGTATGGAGACCATCGTCAAAATATTTAAATACATGCGGACCCCATATATTATGTGATCTATTATGTACAAATGAATTAACTCTTAATTGATTGCCCCACTTCTTTCCAGAATTTTCTTCAGGGAACACCGTAGTATAACATGGCTTTGTTTTGTATTTTACATTTTATGGAGAAAGGAGTGAAGCTTCAGAGAATCAAAATATATACCCTCTCCCCTAGTCAGGAAGGAGAGGTAATCTATCAACAGTGAAGGCAGCTCCATTTGTTTCAGCATTTGTCCTGTATAATGCATCGATTTGAGCAGCATCATCAACTCCACTTGTGTCCCTGTCTTCATTTCCCGTGCTCGCAAAAGGAAGTATACGAAGACGTACATCCGGCTCACCACCAACTCTTTCTGATTTAAGCTTGTATTTACGGATGAGATCCTTCTGAAGCAACATAATGTTGGAAGACCGGGGAAGTAGATCTACAGGTTCTCCTTTTGGAATCACTATTTGCTCAATGGCTATTCTTGCCTCCTGTGAAGAGAAAAAACAAAAACAAAAGAACTCGTGAGCAAGATGAAACCATAATTACTTGAGTGTTAACTGGAATGAAATTAATCTTTTTTACCTACCAACTCTTTTTCAATAAGATTTTTTTTTTTTTTCGACGAAAACTTAGATGGTGAGGCATGGGCGGTGGTCGGCTGAATGGAAGGTCCAAGGAAGGAGAACTGTCCAGGCCTGTTCATTAGCTTGAACTAGCGAGATATAGGCTCGAGCTAGACGGAATGAGATCAGATGCGGAATAGAGAATCAAACAGAGCCAAGTACTAATCAAGAGAACTACCATCCACAAGTAGATAGGAAGAGACCAAAACACAAGCTGATCTAGACGCGTTCGTCCTCAAATAAATGATATTCCAGACCCAATAAAGTCTCTCCCTTAAATAACAAACTTTGCCCCAAAATAAAATCTCTCTTATCGCATCACACGGTTGTCCTCAAAGTCTCTAGAAATCCCACTCCCAATGTTTCTCTTATCGCATTTTTCCTTGTAATAATGGAGCGTGTCGGTAGGTTGCTTCTTTCAGAAGCTACTCTTTTTATTGCAAAAGTTGTGCATATAACATATTTCATTAGACATAAGAATGAAAAGGGTACAATTGACAATTTCCATAAAAAAATGGCAATTCTAACAAAAGCTTTCTAAAGAAGACATATTTCAAATCCACTAGTCAACTTTTGCTAAATATGAAATTCCCAACTAAAATACCTTATATGAAATCACGTCTTACACTTTATTGAATCATTAGATTATTGAATAACATCAAAGAACCTTCATCAGAATCTCAGTAGATTGTGTACCACGGTCAATAAATTTCATTTATGCAGTAAGCAATATTGGCTGCACAAACCATAATTTACTCAATAAAACCGCATAATGTAGTAAATTGTATCATCACGGAGATTGAACCCAAGATACACCTTTTATCCCATAAAACTATCCTTATTTTCCAATCATCAATTGATTGAGATGAAAGCAAGCAGCCACTTTGCAATAGCTAGCCTTTTTATTAGTGTACTAACTAAAGATGCCCATAAGTAAGAATTTAGTGGATAACACATGATGTGTACAAGAAAAAAACATTTTTATGTACGAATATATGAATATGTTTTGTGTATTTATGAGAGAGAACTTTGGGATTACCTCCAAGGCATCAATTTTTTCTGTCTCATTTGCCTTAGCTTCAGTTTCAAAAGAGTCATAACCATCAGCATAATCAGTTACTAAAGCCTGTATGGCTTTTGTTAACTGTGCCAACGAGTTTGCCTGCAGAAGGAACGGGGAAAAGGAATTAAAATGAATGTCCAGAAAAAAGATGACACAAACGAAGGAAACAAAACTGTGAAGATAAGATAAGAACCAAGTATCATTTTTATTTTAAGTATTAATTGTGAGATGAAGATGAGTACAGAAAAGCAACAATTACTATAGACAAATTTACCTTTGCGACATAAATAGGAATGCCATGAGATCTTGCGGCAGCTTGAAGCCGAGAATTCTTCTTGAGCTTAGACTGCAAAGCAAGCATTACATCTGCTTCGCTGATATTGTCAGTAAATTCAACTGAATCATCAATGCTTAACTGTTTAATCCCTTGTATCATACTTGCCTCTGATATCTACATGAACCACTCAATAGTATAAGTTCGATATGCTACAGGTTTCATAAAGCATCTAAGCAAGATACAGCAGATATTTTTGACCATATTGACAAGTTGAAAGTATATCATCAGATAGATTTGACTATATCCATTTCCAGACCCTGAACTTGTGAAAACTCCCCAGATAAAATAATTAGAGGAAGTTGTCAACTAGTATAGAAACATATTTTATGTCAGGCCCCTGTTTTTATCCAGGTCACAGTCCTTAGAAATGAAACTTAGCACCAAGTTTCAAAATATTTTGTGTTTTGCACATAAAAGTTTATTTAAACTTTCTATACCAGATTAGATAAATACAGGAAGGAAAAATGGATTCATATTATTTCAACTGCTTCAGAGCACTTAAGTCCTCAAATATCTTGGGATTTTTTCTACTCAAATATCTAGGTTTATATTGATATCTTTAACATATTTACATTTTTACTTCTTCACTATGAGTGTTATGAACTCAGGAGGATGAAGTTAAACACCTAAGAAGCAAGATGTAATTCAATCTATTACTATACATACGTGAAAGATCTTATACCTCTCTCCCCCAACAACAAGAAAGAAGAAGAAGAAGAAACAACTCAGCATTCTTATAATTTTGACAAGGGGATGGCTACATGAAAAAGAACCTCCATCTCCCTTGTACCCTCTCTCATTCTCCACCAAACCAAAAACAAGGTCCTATATAAGGTACAATTCCAGAATCTATTTCTTTTCTTTCCATTATTTCTTGTTCTATTTTTGTCATCTGCTTTGTCTCCAGGGACAGTTGGGGTTATTGCTTCCATTGAAGCCCAAAATATTCGAGAGAACACTTTGTAGAAATAATCAAAAAATGGAAAAATCATGCTATTTCCCAACTGCATAAAAATTAGCCTAGCCGACCTAGAGAACCAACGACCATGAAGTCATTGACAATTAATTCTAGAAGGGATAAAACAACTTCCCAAATACTATGGCCACATTTGGGCTGGAATTCAGATTACAGAAACTATGGTTGCTCACAGTAATCAATTATTAATTCAGAGTTGTGGATCGAGTTTTAAGATCTCTGCAGATAAGAATGTATTCTTGTTACCACAATAAAAGATTTTACTAAATATTAAAAACCTAATATAATCAGTTTTAATGGATTCAGAAAAAAGTGAATCAAGGTCAATCTGCTTGTGTGATAGTGGTTCTCACCCCATAAAGAAATATACATAGGGCATCCTCATCTTTACAACACTTTGCTTCTGAACCAAACTCTGTATAGTCAAGTGGACCATCATTCGATTCCAAGCCATCTTCAACCACACTTTCAGCTATTGTCTCAGATGAATCAGAAATGAAAGGCCTTTGATCGGCTTCATCTTCTGATCCTTGATTTATCTTCCGAACCTCAAATTTTGGGTAATGGCCTTCTCAAGATAGAAGTAACAGAAAATTAATTAATGAAGCAAATGTCATATCAATATCCATCAGGATGGTAAATTAAAAAATTGGAAATGAATATTGCAACAGAAAAATTATTTTGTGTAGGTGGAATACAAAACCTGAAAGTAAGGCATCTACTGTTGCATCTAAATTACGATGAACTCGCAACTCAGTCTTGGAAATTATCTCAACTCCACAGCTAAAAGTTGATGGTCCTTTCCTTTCCAACACTGTTTTTTGGACACCCCTCCGACTTGCCTCTTCATCACCTAATGTCACACTCTGGGAAAGCATTGCAAGAATGTGACTGTTTGGCAAAGGATAAAAAAGTAACAATTTGGACAAAAGCTAATCCCTGAGACAATAGACTGAAACTTTATGGCGTGAGGAACATTTATCTACTAATTATACAATTTCTCTTAACTTCTACCTTTTACGATCCCCATCATTCATTTTTCATTCCCTAATAACATGCACGCGTTCTCGCGCGCACATTCATGTATGCATGTACATATTTATACATACAATACCAAATGAAATACCTAATTAATCTTTTTTTTTTAATAACCGTGGATGTCTGGACCAGTTTGCGGGCACCTCGACTAATCCCACGGGGCCTTGAAGTTTACAGCTGTTTCTCACCTCAGTGGCCTGAGGGGACTCGAACTAGTAACCATTGAGGAGCAAACCCAATACCTGACCAATTGAGCTACCCCTCAGGGTTAAAATACCTAATTAATCTTGGAATTAAATAGAACAAATTAAGAAATGTGAACAGAGATTATTTCCTTATTAACAATACAAATTACACGTTATGTGATTGACCAAGATTTCACTTGCTTTTAAGGAATTATTAGATCTTTCAGACAAATCATTGGGCAAAGTGTGTCCAGTCGTAATTCCCAAAAAAAAGAAAATTCATCCATAATCTTCTGTTTAAAAATTTGAGGTTCCATTATGGAAATCCTCTCATCATTTAGCCTGATTAAGACATATTTCCCCATTAAAGGATACATCAATATTTCCTTGATTCACTTAGGAGTAAACCATTTTATTTGTGATTTTTGCATGACTTAGTAGGCATACCCTTCGTGGGTACCCCATTTTCTGGTTGACCTGGTACATGCCTGTGAGATCAAGATCAGCATTTCCATTTGGCATCAATAGAGAGGGCATTATTTAACTTTTCCAAACATTAATCACTCATCAAAAATTACCTGCACTTCCCCAACAAGCATTTCCAGTGCTGGATTCATCACTAAATTTTCTATGGTTACTCCATGAGCTGTTGCTACTAACTGAATTCCACGTTGTGCAATTGTGCTTGCGGCCATTGCTTCAAGTTTTGTGCCAATTTCATCAATTACAATTACTTGTGGCATATGATTTTCAACTGCTTCTATCAGCACCTATATAATAGGTAAAAAACAAAGATCATGACAAACCATTTTTAATCTGTTGATTAAAACTGAATTGTAGTAAATTCATTTGAATGAGAGTTTCTCGTCAAGAAAGTGCTCTTTATCCAAAATTAACTTTTTATATATAAATGTCCTTATATGTACTCATGAGGCATGCAGAATATTGGAGCACACAATGAAGGAAAGTCAAATAGACATTAGTACAAATGTTGCTTACAAGCCTGAAAGCATCTTGTTTCTAGACAATTGAATGCAAATATTATTTAGTAATCCTTATGAAGAGATTCTTGGGATATTCTTGGAGAACTTGCCATAGACACATCCACCTAAGGCAAAAGAATAAGAACTATTATAGAATTTATTTTGATTTATTTTCTTTATTCCCTATTCATAGCTATTGGGTTACAATTAGGTAATTTTCCATTTTCATGGTTCGGTTAATTTAAATCTATTGTCTGAAATGTTAAGCATAAACAGGAGTGGAATATTTGATTTACATAGAACATTGAATAGATAATCGAGATACTGAAATTTCCTTCTCCAATTCTTGTCTCTAATCTCTCCTTTTCCGCTTTTTCTCTCTTCTCTCTCTCTGTGTTTACTATACCATTTTGCATCACCTTGACCTTCCAAGACACAAAATTTCTTGCTTGAGTTTTCATAACTACTAAGTCATCAGCTCAGTGTGACTTCATTTTCCTACCACAAACTATTCCATTATAGAGGCATACTTCTAACAGTAGAGAACTCATTTGAACAACCAAAAATTTATTGCATCTTAAGAGTAAAACTATAATAAATAAAAATCTAAGTGGCATAAAAAGTGAAAAGCTCCAAAGCAAAAAAAAATAAAAAAAAATAAATAATGATAAAAGTAACACTGATAGTAATACATGTTAAAATGCAACAAGTATATGTATAACAAAGAACTCACCATGAACATACATTTTTGAGTAAACTCAATGTCATAACTTCGCATATATTAATCCAAAATATCACTTTGTAGTTTATTAAAAGAGTTCACCTAGAATTATTTAATTCTTCATGTCATATCTGTAATCATATGCACACTTTTGAAGGGACTGGGTTGTTCTAATTGCATTTTAACTTTGTTGACTACATAGAAAGGTAGCTGCATTTCACACCTTATGTTGCATATCAGTATGCGGAACTTGCATTCTCCGAGCGTTACCTACTCCAGCATGAGGTATATCCCCATCCCCACCAATCTCATTCGAGGTGTCAACAATCATTACACGCTTTTGGTAGTCATCTGCAAGCATACGAGCTATGTCCCTAGGATATAGGATATGTAGGTCAAAACAACAATTAGCTACTTGCTGAAAAACTAGCAAATAATTTCTTGCTACGGAAAATCATAAATGTGGATATGGTGAACTAGCATTACTAGAACATGGAGACAGAATAACTAAGAGTGTCTTTCTTATAAGCACATAAAGATACAAACCTGATAATAGTGGTCTTCCCCACCCCTGGGGGCCCAATAAGTAACAGAGAAGCCCCAGCTTCAACTAAATCTCTCAACAGGTTGGCACTTCCAGACACTGCTCGACCAACGCGACATGTCAAACCAATAATTGCACCTTTCCGATTCCTAACGGCACTAATTCGGTGCAAGGTTCTACTAATTCCTGCTCTGTTATCAACGGCAAAGTCACCAACCTGTGACGTAAATACCAGTAAGTAGCAATACTTCAATTGCATTACCGTTGTTTGAGGAGGAAAAACAAAAGGAAATGATCGGAGACATAAAACTAACTTTCCTCCTGATTTTACTTCTACTACGACAGAGACCATAAAAAATTCAGTAATTATGTTGCGTTGTATAAATTAAAATTGGAAGAAGCAAATAAAAGACAAATGCCAATGTATTTCATTAATCTTTATCCACAAAGTGTTTATTTACATCATTTTCGCAAAAAAATAAGAAACAAAGTATCTTCTCATTTCTTTGCTTTTTCCTTCCTATTATGCAAACACCAAAAAAAAAAAAAGTCATCATCGTCATCATAATAAAGTAAGAATGTGTCTCAGATTAAACTATCATAAATAAATTAAAAAAAATAAAAAAATCACGTCTATCAGAAACTAATCAGACTTTAAATTGAGCAGAATCTTGCTATCAAAATAAAAATGGAGGAAAATGAGAATTAAAAACAAATATTACTATACCTGTGAAGTAGCGTATTGGATATCCTCTATGGTTATCGGGTAATCCGACAAGATATAGTCACCTGACGGGAACCGAGCCAGCGGCTTTCGTCCCATATCCATGACCACCTCAATCAAGTTCCGGAGCTCTGGATGCTCGCTTACCCTCCGCCGCATCTCCTCAGGCAAAAGCGCCAGAAGACGGCCCAATTCCACATCAAAATCGTCACTGTCGCCTATTGAATTGTAATGAGAAGAAGAAGAAGATAGTGATGAAAACAATCTTACAGTGGGACGAACCCAGAGCTTTCGTGTACAGGCTGACCCGAGCCATATAAATTTATAATCGGCGAGTTTATCGAAATGGATGAATTTGAGAATCCGGGTCGGACTAAGATTTGGGTTTCGAGGAGGCGGAGAGAGGCGGAGCGGGCGGTGGAGCAGTGGAGAGAAATGGAGCATTGGTATTTTGGCGGTAAAATGAGCATGTCTCGTTAGGTTTTGGAATTTGGGGATTTCTTTGTTGACAGGTGGAGAAATCGCTTTTGAATTGAGTTTCGCTCACCTTATCCTCCTACACACGAGTCTGCTGTAGGCATGGGAATTTTGATAGACCCAACAGAGAAGTGCGTGGATAGAAAAATCAATTTCTTACTCACATGGGATCCCTAAATTCAAAATTTTGTAGAAAAAATTATGTACTCACATCATTTTTCTCCACACAAGCATGTATTTTTTAAGGAAAAAGACTTGTGTACAGAAAAATTTTGTCGATTTTTTCTACAGGTGCTGCTGTGATTGGTCAACTTTTTCTTTATGTTTGCCTTGTCAAATGAAAAATTGCATACTGTATAAATAACTTATATTAGAAATCATCTCACGAGTTGAAAAACTCGTTACAATTATCTGTAAATGATCTGGTAGTACTTTTATTTTGTACATGTAGCACTGCCCATTTTTAAAATTTTTTATTTCTTTTTCTTCTATCATTCTTATTTTTGTTTTTATTACGGATAATTGCAATAACGGTACAAAACTTTTCATTTGTGTCACCCAATTTATCAAATCTTTCAAAAATTAGTACTTGGTGTCCAAATGGATGATTTCTATTAATTTGATTGTTAGTTGACCAAATAATTGTCTTTGACAATAATTTTAAAATGCTAAAATAGTAACTTTACATTTTTTAAGGAAGGAGAGTTGTGCAGGCCATGTAAACTGATGAGATGCAGGGAGCGTGATCTGCTTGAGCTGGAGCCAATCATGCACATATTTAACAAAAGACTTATGTACAGAAAAATTTTGTCGATTTTTTACAGGTGCTGCTGTGATTGGTCAACTTTTTCTTTTTGTTTGCCTTGTCAAATGAAAAATTGCATACTGTATAAATAACGTATATTAGAAAGCATCTCACGAGTTGAAAAACTCGTTACAATTATCTGTAAATAATCTGGTAGTACTTTTATTTTGTACATGTAGCACTGCTCATTTTTAAAGTTTTTTATTTCTTTTTCTTCTATCATTCTTATTTTTGTTTTTATTACGGATAATTGCAATAACGGTACAAAACCTTTCATTTGTGTCACCCAATATATCAAATTTTTCAAAAATTAGTACTTGGTGTCCAAATGGATGATTTCTATTAATTTGATTGTTAGTTGACCAAATAATTGTCTTTGACAATAATTTTAAAAGGTTAAAATAGTAACTTTACATTTCTTTATAATAAAATAACTAAAATCAAATAATTAAAATCAAAGATAAAAAACTAAATAACTTCTTGGGGACTTCATTTATTAGGCCTAGTATAATTGATCAAATAATTGATTTTGACTAATTTTAAGGTTAAAATAGTAACTTTACATTTTTTATAATAAAATAACTAAAATCAAATAATTAAAATTAAAAATCAAGAACCAACTTCTTATTGTCAATCTATCCCACACATATCCATCCCCACCCCATAACCATCACCACCACTACCGGACGGCTCAACCGCACCCACCCAATGTCGGAGAGGAACTGGCAATGGTTCTCGCCTTTGAGCTCTCTATATTCAACTTTAAAGCTGATTATCATCCCAATCGAATATTCACGACATTTCCACCATCTCTCCGCCATAACATTTTATCACCGTCAACACATTCATTTAATAGCGCTACCGCTTACACCCCAATAATGGCAAAATCTCAAAGAAAAATCTGGTTTCGAAATCAATTTTGAATTTCAAATCCGAAATACAAACATGACAACTTGAAACTGAAAAATAGCAAAGCAAAATATAGAAAGAAATTGAAAATAAAGTTCCCTGATCACAATCTGGGGTGTTTTATTTGGAGGAGTTGTCGAGAGCTTCAACCGAGGTTTTGGTGAAGGGAATGGTCAAATTCTTTGCTATCTTCTCGCAAATCTTTGCTGTCTTCTTCCTTAATTTGAATTTGTTTAATGAAAGTGGTGGATTTGGAAGTAGAAAGAGAGGAAGAAGGTGGGTGAGTCTCGAATTAT
>CAIGRO010263107.1:0-13234 GCA_903798355.1 Fraxinus baroniana
TGCTTGTTGGTCCCCAAGCTTCCATCAATTTGCCGATTTATCCTCTTTTATTTCCCAATGGTTTATAATCACGTCCAAAACTGAAATAGGATAATAAATAGCCTAAATTAAGTACAATCCAATAATGAAAGATATAAAAACTTAGTAAAATGACCCCGAATAAGTGCACAAAAATGCACTTATCGCGTACAAAGGAAATCCCGTCAGATGTTTTACAAGTGCTGTCACAACAGCACCTAGTTGGTTACTTTTTTTTTTATACTGCCTTTGTCAAATGAAAAATTGTCGACTATATCTATAAATAATCTGGTAGTGCTTTATTTTGTATGATCGTTTGATTTCCCGCAAGTTAACGAAATCATGAACGAGTAATATAGTAGTGTGTAGGGTGTCGAACTCAAGATAACTAAGTATTCAATCGAGTACAAATTAATAGCAAATAGGTTTTGTGTTTTCTATACTAATATATAAATTATCGATTGGACTAGAAAGCAATTTAACTGATATTTTTTTTTTTTAAATATGTGAAAGTATTGCTAAGATGTCGAATCCCTCTTGTTAATTCATTTTTAACACGGCAAATTAAAGTGACAATTTGTAATCATTCTTGTTGGTCAGTGTTCCTAATTTAATTGAAAATCTCTCTCGATAGTTATCAAATTCATTCTCCTCATGTGACCCTCTTATCTCTCGATAAAAGATGTAAACATGACAAATGTATTAAACGATCTAGAACACATATGAAAATCATGTAAAGCATGGAGGAATGTCTCGATCATCTATCGAACTTTACAATGTTTATTATTCTTAACTAAGAACATGTTATCTCTCTCAATAATAATAGATTCCCATAAATTATCTCAATTAATAGCTAATTAATTGAAAAGTCGGTAAAAACAATAATAAACATCCAAGAAAATTAGTCGTCAAAATAATTAATTAATACCAAAAATCTCATAACAAGGGTTTATCTCATCCTAACAATATATAAACCTAGTCTAACATATCGAAATTATAAGAAATCATATTTAAGTAAAAATACATAACTCGGATTTTTGATAAGTTGAAAAGATGAAAATAAACATTGAAATCTTGAATATTTTGAATGATTTTTTGATAAATCTCCACTTACGTCTTCTCTTCTTTGCCCAAAATCAAATTTGAATCTTCACTTGATTGAATTCTTGCAAATCTTATTCAATTCTCTCATAAAAACTATGAATTAATCTCATTTGATGATAATAATTTATGAATATTGGAGTATGACATGTATATGAAATATCTTAAATGTGTTTTCTTGTTAGATATTTGTAGGAGTAGAAAATTGGTTTAAAATCCCGTTCAAATTGATTTTCAAAAGAGTTCCAATCTAATAAAGAAAGTTGCATTTGCCCGTGGATTTTTTTGTCTTTACACAACAGTCATTATTTTGACAATAACTTTATTTCCTGATATCTGATTGAGGCGATTTAAAGTGCATTGGAAATCTAACTTATAAGGCTACAACTTGTATAGAAGAATACAATTCAAATGTTTACTATTCCAAAAATGGATCCAAATTTTCAACTAAAAATCTAGAATATAACTTGTGCAATTAGAAATTGATTTTGATAATATTTTGATAATATTTCATTCTTTTTTGAGTTCTAATTCCATACAATTGTCTCCAAGCAATTTTCGAAGTATCATCTTGTTGTCCGAATCAACTAGTGAATATTTGCAATTTGGTCATCAAACTTTGGACTTTGCCATTTTTCCTTTATTTTCTTTTGTTTTTTCAATTTTCTCATTCAACCATTGAGTTTTACGTATATAACATAAAATACAACAATTTAGGATATATTTTGTCAAAAGAACTCCTAAATATCGATATCTATCTAATTGACTGAGAAAATCAGACTTTCGTGTAAATGTATAAATATAGGTAAAACGAGTAAGATTTAGATCAAAATATAACTGGTGGCCACCCCAAATTTTATAAAAGGTCCGTTTTTATATTTTTTACTTCTTTGTCGATGTAAAGTGTTTTTTGTAGCTTTGTTTTTAGTTCAATGCTTTTTACCCAATCTGGGCTGGAATACCTGCAAATAGTTTGTAAATCAGTAACAGCAATTACTTCCTAAATGCAGCAATAAGTTAAATACCATTGAAAACCCGAAAACATGTTCCCATAAGAGTTAGAGGATTCAATTAGATAGCATTGAACATTAGTAAAACGAAAAATAAACTAAAATCTTGATTTTTACGTACCAATCATGCTTTATATTCTAACACACAAAATTTCTTGAATAATGAAAGCAAAATTTACATATTCAAAACTCCATTTAGTGCCCAATTCACATAAAATTCTCTTCGTCAATTGATTGCGATTTTGCATTTCTCAAATTCAATGAGCAATTTTTGATCTTTGAACCCAACTAGGAATTGGGCAAGTGCTTCAAGAAACAAAGCAGCCTGATAAAGATCGGTTGCGCTCAGAATATCCGCCAGAATGCTGCGCCGCAGCCTATTAGCATCCACAAACACCCCCACCATGTCCTCCATCTCCGCCGCCAAAGCCTCCCCTATCGCCGCCTTGTCGCACCTCCCCATATTCTCCACGAACGCCGACTGCGCATTCCGCCACCGCGACGCTAATGCCGGCACCATCAGCCTCAACCCACACTCAATCTTGTCAACCCTCGTCGTCAAAGTCTTGGACGGACTCTTCCACGCCATCTCCACGTGCCAAGATTTATCAAGAAATTTGGTGACATTTCCATCGACGGGTGATTCTTGATCAGCAAGAAATGATCGGAGGAGGTTGGTGAAGAGATAAGGATGAAGATCGCCGAGCCAGAGGAAGGACCGTTCGATGGAATTCCGCCACTCGGGATAGAGACACTGGGCCACGTCCGCGGAGGCGGCCTGGTCGAGGGCGTCGTAGTATGACCGGAAATGGTGGTGCATGAGCTCGACTTGGGTTGATAGGATGACCGGAGATAGGAAACCTGGTGAAAGTGCATGGCGGAGGGAGGGGAGGAGGGTGGTGGTGAGGGTGGCGAACCACTCATTGTAGAACTCCTTGAATGGCTTTGAAGTTTTCTTGCGTTTAAAGAGAGCAGCTTTCAACATTTTTTCGCGAAGATTTGTGTGCTCTTCGAAAAAAAGAATTCTAATTGTATTATTATAATATTATAATTATTCATTTTCCGGCTAAGTAAATATTTTCCATTATTTCCGTTTAAGTCCTTCTAAAAATGAAAACGTTTTCAATTTGATCTTTAACTTTTTAAACTTCTCAATTAAGTCTCAAATGAAAACATTGTAGCTTTAGGCTTGTTACAAGTTGAGCCTACCAACTTGCTTTAGCTTTCAGATTGGCAAAAGTATTCCATGTGAAGATGATTTTATTCTCCAACCTCTTAGTAATTCCTCCTATATTAATGTAAACCTTATATAATTTACAATATTTTTACTAGTCTTTTACACAATTGTGACAAACTATTGCACGAGAAAGAAATTATTTCCAACATATGCATATAAGCTTATCCCACAAAAAATGGGGTTGAAAGTTTAGTCACACAATTGAAATTTCATTATAAGCTAGTAAATACTTTATTTTTTTATCTAATGTTTAACACAAAGGGAGGTCATGAGGCACTCCCTTCCATCTTTTGATAACATATGACATTTGGGAACGTCATGATGGTAGAAGTCGGTCTCGAGCCCGTGTAATCATCGTGGGACGTGGTGTTAGTCCACTTCCTATTAACAAATTGTCTTGACCTCAATTTTTAAGTCAATAGAATCCTGACCGCCTCCTCTCGATGTAGACGTCATCACACAATGAAACATTTCGTTAGAATGCAAAGGCCACTGGTTGAGTAAGAGATTCGACGATTATTTGCATTCCAACGATCAAATTAATTGTCGGACGAAAAATAAATGAATGCAAGAACGAGATAAAGGGATATAACAAATAGGTTGCTCAATTAAGTAGGTCTAATCCAATATTATTGATGCAAAGTCAACATATGTGGGGTTCCCTCCTTTATATACATGCCCACGTAATTTACAGATATAACAAATTGTATGAAATTCACTGCATCATTTGAACTTGATCCAGACACTCTTCTAGAAGATAGAAATTTTGGGACTAAATTTGGATGTGAATGCAACGCACGCAGAGATGTGGTAGAACTTTGATCAACAATGCTACATGTATAATGTTGGATTACAACATTGAGTTACAACCACTCAAAAGGGGGTGGGCCCTGCGATTAAAATAATAGTGGGCCCCACATCCATTGTGAGAGATTGTAACCCAACATTGTACAAGAAACTTTATTCGAACTTTGATCCGGGTGGCTGGAAACCAACCGACCAGAATCATATTTGTACAACAACTGTTTCTTGAGTTTATTGACCAATTGTTGAACCTGTGTCACTAAATGAAATTATTAGTATTTCCTTGTAGAAAGTTTCATTTGCAAAATTGCATGAAAATAATAAATTCAAAACCTCTCAAGAGATGGAGCAGAAAAGAAAAGGGTCCTTGCGATTTCGATCACATTTGACAAAAAAGTTGCCAGATCCCTTTAATTGTCTAGTGGTTGGCCTTTGATACAAGATAAAATAGATAAATTTATAGCTAGGTATATTTATTTTATACGCCTTTATGTATATATTTGTGCAATAAAATTCGAACAAGACATTGAAATAATAACCTATCAACGCGATCCCTATAGAATCCATTAGGTCTCGCTCGTGTTCCTTCTGAATATCATTACTCATTGGTGGGTTTTTTAACCCCATAAATATAAAAATGATAAACTATAAAACCACAACCACAAAGTAGAAGATAAAGGAACACCAAGAATGTTCACCAAGTTCAGCAAACACTTGATCTGGGGGTTCAAAGATTAGTCCAAACACTAAGCACAACGGAAACCTTACAAAGAGAGGGTACAGATCATGAAAACTCAATTAGACCCTAACTTAATCATCGATCTACAAGTAGATCTCTTAAATCATAAACCCTAAAAAAATATAACCAAAAACTTCTTACACTTCTACCAACTCAAAACCAACCACAATTACATGCCTGATTTACTGTAACAACATAAATCACATAGGATTCCACCACTATTTTCACTAGAACCTCATAAGAAATCACAAATCGAAATCAAGAAGAAGACTGAAAACTAGATAGAGAAAATGAACTCAACCGAAAAGCCATGAATGAATTAATCATTCAAACCATTCCCCAACCCAAAGAGAGTCATAGTGGAATGACTTATTCTCAACCGTAGATTATATCCAACGGTCCATCATCCATATGAAAAAGCACGGTCTAATTTAAAGAGTTGTTATTCTTGAGAAACACGTTTTTCTTTACTCTCGTGAATTAATGATTGTGTGGATAACTGAAAAAGAAACTCTGGTATTTTCATTAATGTTCAAAACTAAAATTTTAGTTTTAGTTTTATCAAATATTATGTTTTTGGGTCATCCTAATTAATATTTCACTATAATTCTGTTTGTTACGTTCAATAGCTCATTAAAAGGACATGCTTAGGCTTAAATGGCGCATTACAAATTTCATGACCTATGTGTTAGAGTGGTCGCTTAGAAGATGTTGCAAAATTAGTGACACTAAATTTATGTAATTACGGCATCACTTGTTAAGCTTCAATATGTCAATATTGCCCCTGTTTGGTTTGGATTAAAATCTAATTAAAATTTCAAATCAAAATCAACAATTAATTTTAATCACATTTTATAGTACCCACGACTTTTCAACCACACATTTCATTAATTTCTATCAAAATTTACTAATATTCGATTTTAATTCCCACGACCAGCAAATAGGGACATAATACGTTCAACATTAAAATAAAACATCGACACTCAAACGTTTCAAGAAAATCAAACACAAACATCTAAAGGATCAATGATTTCTTAGCAACTAATGCCTATACATACTTGTCACTAAATACTATTATAAATCATATTTGCAACTCGATATGTAAATGGTAGAATAAAGTTGTTTTGTTAGAAAATATTTGACATCTTGATTAATCTACACTCACATAGACGTGGGATTCGCTTGAATAAAAAATACCAAAAAGGCTGCATAGCATGATTGTAAATAGTATCCAAGAAACTTTTGAGATATTACAAAATGTCTCACTATAAAGGCCCAGTCATGCATGACAGTGTCAAGAATATATAAAAAGGCTCTTATATTCTCTTTCATTACTGTATATGATGTTGACTAGATAGCTATCCGAACATGGTAGTCGGTCGAGGAATTATTGTCGCCTTGTTGACTGATTCAACATATTGAGTTAGCGTCAGATGGCACACCGACACGTCACTATACACAACATTGGGGTCTATAAAAAGATAATGCTACGTGTATATAATTTTTATGGATTGTTCTTGTGATATATTAGAGAGTACATCAAAGTGTCCACTTGCACCCCCTATTAGATGTAGTGCCGTACACAAGGGAGGATCTAGCACCCGACGAGCCGGGACAGCCGCCTTTGTTGGATCCGTTGAGGAATAATATTAAAGGAAGACTTTCTATTACATATATATAAACTTTAGTGCATAAAGATTACATGACAAGTAATGTAGCTCAAATGGTTAAGTGCTTCCAATCCCTAGGAGATGATTGGGTTCGAATCCCTTCATTAACGTTCTTTCTTTTAATCTTTTGACAAATAATAAATAAATAAAAATTATACCAATTTTCAACCAATAAATAGTATTTATCATCATAAAAGTCACACTACAAACAATGTAGCTCAAATGGCTGAGTGCTTATTTTCCGTGTGAGATGAGAAGAATGGGGTTCGATTCCTTTCGCTTTAACCCCCTTTTTTTAATGTTTTGACAAATATGGTCTGTTTGGGTGGATTTTACAATTCTACAGTAAATCAATTCTCATTTTTTAACCACACATTTTTCAATAAAATAATATTTTACATCACATCAATATTTTTTTTTTTCTTTTTCAACAACACATTTCTCATCATATCACTATTCAAAATCAATTCTTCCTCCGAAAAATCTAAACCAAACAAGCTCATAATAAAAAAAAACTGTACTAATTTTTAACCAATAAAGGGTGTTTCGATTCTAATCACCTCCTCTCCTTCTTTTAATTTTTTTTAACAAATTAAATTGAAANTATTGACTCAAAATATTATTTCATAATATATACTTTTAGTATGAGATTTTATCAATTTATTTTGTAAAATTAAAATTGGACAATTTAAGTACACTTTTTTTTTTCTTTTCTTTCAAGAGTTCGAAAAACATTAAGTCAAAAATAGTTATTTCTAAAAATTATTTTTAAAATTTTTTTGCATAAACTTTGCTTAAACTCGAGTTTGTCTGTTTGGTTTAATCATGTTTTAAGTATAAACTTTGTCTTGTCTAGTTTAAATTCGTAAAAACTCGAAACTTGATCATCCGTATATATTTGACAAATGTATTTTTTTTTTATTATTATTATTTTGGGTTGTGTTGAATTATATTTTCATATGAATATGATTTTTACGGTTTAGTGCATTTATATATTGATTGAATTTTTTAAATATTATTTAATTAAATATTAATAAACAATCTTGTTATTGCGATGGTCAATGGCCGCCCTATCTGGCTCAATATCCTAGATCTGCCATTGGCCGTACATCTATCATTTTCCTATTTTTATTATCTAATCTTTTACCTATACTCACAATAGGGTGTGACAATCACACATTTGAGAGTTTTTTATTCATGCGGACCCCGCTTGCATATGAGAGGGTGGCACATTTTCGATAACTCTCATTCGGTATAAATAGAATTATCCCCATAAAAATATCCCATTTTCACCCCCAAATGATTAACTGACCACATTACTTAACAGAGTAATTCCCTTTGTATAGGGCCATTACCATCACAAGGCCCTCACAAAGGGCAACAATGCTATAGGTAAAAATCTGTACCTGACCGAGAAGACACAATAGGGGGGGTGGTGGGATGGGATTTTTCTCATTTGTTTATTACATGGGTCCCGCATGGGACCCATTCATTGTGAGTTTAGGTAAAAAATCTGGCAAATATTTTCCTGTACATGAGGCTTTTTTGCACAAAGGGTGGGTGGGGCCCATCCCTTTGTGAGGGCCTGTGAAGTACATATGGCATTACTCTTACATACCACCTTAATTTAGAGAAAAATCTCTTGAAGGAAAGCCATTCACCACCTCTCTATGCTAATTGAAAAGTCACACCAATATCACTCTATATTTTTCTACGAGAAAAGGCAGTGTCTCCAATTTGATTTATTTTTATGAGATAGAGGTCATATCTCAAATAAAATGCAAGCTAAAACAAGTAGATAAATAGATTTCTATTATAGAAATATGTTACTATTTTCACACATAGCGAGGTACCTCGACCTCTAGTATGCGAGGTACCTCGACCACTTGTGGGTAGATAAATAGGACAACATAACAAGTTGCAACTAGATAGCCTTTGTTGCAGAGTAAATGTACAATACAAAAATGTGGGTTCAGTGTTTATTTGCAAAAAAGCAAGTATACTCAATTGTCATGCACAAAGTACAAATAGATTTGTCAATACATGCACTTCCATGTAAGTATGAATTTGAGTTGGTCTCAGCTGCTTATGTACATAAAAAACTAAAAAAAAAATAATATATTGTAGATTCTAGATATAACGAAGTGGAAAGGATCAGATTCTGCCCACAGAATATTGATATCAAGATTTTGAAAGCAACTTGAAATGTACCCAAGAAAAAGATGGCCATTTTGTCTAGTCTGATGGCCATTATTTGGGATTTTCAATTTTTGAAAAGAGAATTTTTGGAGAATGTGTTGTTAAAAAGTAGAAATTTTTTTGAATTGTGTGAATATGCTATTAAAAATGAACACGTAGAAAAAAGAGTTTTAAAATAAAAAACATGGAGCAGGGCTAAACTAAGCAAGCTTGAGTTTGACACCCATTTTGGGAAAAAAATAAATTTTGGAACAGTAATTGATGAAATAATATGTAGTTAAAAAGTAAGGAGAATTTATAGATTTATGTGTAATATTATTTTATTGGTAGTATATGTGGTTAAAATGAAGAAATAGTGAAAAAAAATGAGAAATAGAATGAGTGTCAAACAATGACTCATGGAATGAATCAATTTACCTTGTTTGGTTGTGATTAAAATCAAATTTTTAGGAAAGTTTGATAAAAATTGATGAAATATATTATTAAAATTAGTTGTTCATAATTTGATTTAAATTAAAATTTAGATTTTAATTTCTGCCAAATAGAGACATAGTCAAAATCAACAACCAATTTTAACCTTGCATTTTATAAAATTTAAAACTTTTCAATCATACATTTCATCAATTTTTACTAAAAATAGTAAAAATTGATTTTAATTTCTATCAGACAAGGGAAACGAGTACTTCGCCAACGTGGAGACCGTGAGATTTGTGGCTCATTAATTTTAGACAATTTCAATCGATTAGGAATTAAACGAAATGAATATTTTATGAATTTGTATCATATTAACGAATTGTCTAAAACAACATACATATATTACCTACATTCACAATCTTGTAATACCTCGAATTGTTTGAGCCAAGAATACAAATTCATTATTATCGCTCAACTTTTTAACTCTCTTTACAAAAATTGTTTTAACTAAAATTAATCATTTCATTAACAGAAATCAACCCCCTCTTGATTAGGTATCCATTTCTGTGTCTAAACAACAAAATCATGTTTTCGTGGACCAATGTTTAACCTCTTTAGACAACGCCGTGATTACAATTAATGGCGTGTTCGGTAGAGATTAAAATTGAATTAAAATTGAAAAATTAGTAGTTATTATTGACTTTTATTAGATGAGTGGGACTCAATAACGATTATAGTTTCAATTTTAATTGGATTTTAAGCACGACCGAACACGCCCTGAATTATTTTTACGCAGATTGTACCTTTCAGACTTAATTGAAAGATACGAAAGCAAATGCGTAAATACAACAGTTGGGACAAAATAAAATAATATTTGTGAAATTCTTTTGACTCTGATGGGATTAAATTATTTTCTCATTAAACAGTGTTTTTATTCTTCCCACTTCTATAAACCTCGAACATTTGTTTGGTCGAATAATTCAACTTCATAAACAAATAGAAATTATTCGTCTTATGTAATTTAATCAATATTTGCACGACGAAAAAAACTTAGGGGTGGATCTTTTATTTTATAATAACAAAAGAAATAACACTGTCCAAAAAGATATGGACATAACCAATCATTAAAAAAATATAAAAATGGTTTTAGTTGTGGATTTTACTACAAGTGGTGTGTTTTTTTTAAATGCTAGGAAACTATTGTTATCACAAATTGATAAGTTTAGGAAACGTACTCATAGATGAATGATTTTACATTTAAGGGTATGTTTGATTCCATGAAAAGATTTTTCTATTTCTATTTTAACATTTAGAGAAATTATTTGAAGTTAAAAATAATTTTTTTGAAGAATGCGTTATTCAAAAATAGAAAAAAAATTTAAATTATTTTATCAAATAATGCATAATTAATTTTTTTTAACAAATAAATTGTGCCAAACAAACACTTAAAACATGCAAAAGGAAACAAGAATTAATCTAGCAAAGCGAATAAACGTTACGATTTAGATGATCCTCTTGCTTATCGAGTAGATTTTGCCTCTTTCTTGAGCAGAGCGCCCAAGCCCCCCCCTCCACCCCCCTCTCCCTCTCTCTCTCTCTCTCTCACACACACAGAGTTATACACTCGTTCACTGCGGACTCTGCTATAAATTCTCCTATATTTTTCTCCCTTTTCATTGTCCTTCGGTTCCCTTATTCTGATTCGGAGGGAGATTGAACTACAAGGGTGAAGAAAATCTTCTGTTCTTGTTACAGCATAATGTCAGCTTGCAAAGAGGATGATCCACGTATTGACGGCATTCAATCGAGAATCCGGGTCGTACCAAATTTCCCAAAACCAGGTACGCATATGAGCAAACTGTATGCACTTGTTTATATTCATAGCTACACGTAAATGTACAGCCGTGTTTAGTGTTTTATCTTATGGGTTTTGAAGGGATAATGTTTCAAGATATTACGACACTTTTACTCGATCCAAAGGCCTTCAAGGACACCATTGATTTGTTCGTTGAGCGATACAAAGGCAAAAACATTACTGTTGTCGCCGGTACATGTTCTTCATTTGCCTTGCTGTATTTAATACTTTGAATGAAATGGTCCCGTTTTGTGTGTATTTTCTCACTGGGGGTGGATAAAATATTTACTCCATTGCTGGTATTAATGTATCGCTCTAATTTAATTTATTCTTTGTCCTTTTAATTGTTAAATTTGGTGGTGAGTGCCTACGTGGATGTGTAGTGGACTGTAATTTTTGTTTTTTTTTCTGGGTTGAATATTTATGGGGTTTATTATCTGGAAGTAACTTTTAAAACTGGGGTGTGTTATTGAAAATCAGCGGTTCATAGTGAAGAAGGGAGACAAGTTGCTGAAAACCCATTTGGGATATGGGGTTAAATGGTGGTGGTGGATGCTCACAATCCGCATTGTTGAAATAAGGGTGCGGGGCCGGGCTGGAATGATGGGTACAATTCTTTTTTCTAATAATTTTGTCAAATTCTAATCCTAGTTTGGACAATTCACTGTACAAAGTAGTGATTTTGAGCCTCTCAACTTATGGGAAGAACAGAGAAACCTTTTTATATGTTATGACGGTGGTGGATTATGACTGTGTCTGAGTGGCATTATGGTTTTTCTATTGAGCAATGATGATCAATTATTGTTGGAAAGATTGTTTAGGGAGGTCCAGACTCCACTATAATTTGTATCTTCTTTGTCTCTTTCCACTGGTATTTCTTTTATTATGCTATGCTATACTTTGATCATTGATGAAAGTTCAATATGGCAAATTTGTGAAAGTGACAGTGAGTAGTGTATTTCTTGTTTCACCTTTACCATTTATTTCGGCTAAAGTTGTGGTATTGAAGTGAATAACTGAACTTTGAGTCGTACAATAACGAATAATTGCAAGAAAAGCGAAAAAGCACTAGAAAATAAACAAAATTACTAATCTGTACTCATCAATTTTTCTTTTCCTCCTCTGCATTTCAGCTTACTGTTAATATTGTTTATTTTTCCTTATTATGCCCCTGTTTGGTTCGAATTAGGTAGATTTAGATAAAGTTGGTGAAATGTGTAATGGAAAAGTCTTGAATCCCATAAAATATGTGGTACGATTGAAATAAATTCTAGATTTTAATCATTTAAGAGCAGTGGTGGTTTCCATAAGATAAAAGTCCTATCATCAGTTTTATATATGTTATTTCATTCACCTTCCTATGAGACAGAACCATAAATTTGTATGTCTTGGTTAACACATTATGAAACAAAGACGACATCATTTGGCACCATGAAAGATTATGATGTTTCAATATCATTTTTAAATGATGTCTAATATGACCCAAAATGCAGAGTCTAATCTATTTTATAGTTTAAAAAAAAAAAAAAATTAAATATCTCTTATGTACTTTCTAAGTTTGTGAAGGATCAGGGTGCAAAATGTCTGATAATTTCCCTATAACCTTATATGGGTGTCAAGTGTCCAATAAGGGTAATTCGTGCTTTTAAAATATTGGCATTTTTTCAAGCACATTTTTCCTTCTTTGTAAATTTGTAAAATACACAGATTTTACATATCCTATTCTGCCTGTTTACATTCTCCAAAGGAGTACAATAAAGTAACATCCCTTTATTGCTCTATTTCTGGCCAACTACTTGTCACAGAGATTATCTTGTCAGGTTAAAGAATTATCATGTAATATAAAGATCTCACATTTGTTTTCCTTTCTCCCACTCAGGGATAGAGGCTCGTGGCTTTATATTCGGCCCTCCCATTGCATTGGCAATTGGAGCGAAGTTTGTTCCCTTGAGAAAGCCAAAGAAACTTCCTGGTACTTTCTCCCTGTAGCGTATTCCTAATTTACAATTGTTGTTGGAAAAGTTTTTTTTATCTGAAAAGCAGGATTATTTGTTTGTGTACCTTATGTTATTCAATTAATTATGCAAAAAATCTCATCATTTTTATCTTGTACTTTTGAATGTCTATTTTTTAAATCCTCTTTAGGTGAACCATAGTGTTTTCTCATTATCTACTGCTTGGAATCCT
>CAIGRO010263113.1:0-14614 GCA_903798355.1 Fraxinus baroniana
CCCACTTGGGCCACATATGTTACCTTACAAATGTGTATAACCTTATAAGCTCAAAACTTTTGCTATTATAACCAAAAGCATGTCCGAACAATCTCATCTATTGATTATATCAATATAGGATCAAAGTGGTCTTCGTTACAAATATCATAACTAAACTCATCAATGGTCACGTATAAAATCTGTAAATCATACTTGACTATAATATGGCTTCTGCTAAGTTTGAAATTAGACATTTTGATGGAAATTTGATTTCAATATGTGGAGTCAAAAAATGAAGGCTATTTTAATGCAAATGAGATATGTTAGAGCTTTATATGATAGCTAGCATGCTAATTTACTTTCTGCAAAGAAAATTGAACTTGAAGAAGTTGCTTCGAGTACTATTTTCTTGTACTTATGTGAATATGTGAAAGTATTGGTGAAACAAAAATTGCTTCTGAATTGTGGACCAAACTACAAGCAAAATATGTGACAAAAACTACTCCAAATAAGTGTTTCTTATTAAAACAATTCTTTTCTTTCAAAATAGATCCCTCAATTGATTTGGATGAAAATTTAAACAGATTTACCAAATTTACCCAAGACTTGGCCAACTGTGATGACAAACTTTCAAAAGATCAGCTAGCTGTAGTTCTGTTAAACTCCATTAGTGACAAATATAAGGATATCAAGGTTACTCTAGAGTATGGGAGGGAAAACCTCACTACAGNACTTGGCCAACTGTGATGAAAAACTTTCAAAAGATCAGATGGCTGTAGTCTTGTTAAACTCCATTAGTAACGGATATAAAGACATCAAGGATGCTCTAGAGTACGGTAGGGAAGAACTTACTTGTGATAATAAGTTTTTTAAGAAATCACGCTCTAGAGATGAAAGATGATTCTAGTAATAGTCAAAATGGGAACAATTTGTTAGTAAAGGGGAAATGTTTTGGTAAATCAAATTATCATTCTAAGCCTTTTATTGAGAATAAAAATAGTTTTGAGTGTCCAAAAACAAGGCTAAAGGTAAAAAGTGTTATTATTCTGGGAAGTTGGATCATTTTGCTAAATATTGTTTTAAGAAGAAAAATGATTCAAAAGAAAAGAAATTTGATGGTGGGAGTAATGCTATATTATATAATAAAGCTAAATCTGATACTGGACTAGTTCTTTGTTAATATGGAAAAGCAACTAAGTGATTATGGATTCTTGACTCAGGTTGTTCTTTCCATATGTGCCCAAATAAGAATGTTTTCTTGAATTTGAAAAGACATTCGGAGGGCAAGTTATAATGGGAAATAACTTGTAAAGTTAGAGGGATATGTACCATGAAATTGTTATTGGAAAATAGTAATGTTCTATTCCATAAAGGAACTAGGTATGTTCCTGATTTGAAGAGGAACCTGGTGTCCTTAAATATGTTAGATGATATGGGGTTTAACATAAATTTGGGTCAAGGGCATTAAAATTTTTAGGAGCAATGATTACATTAGCACTCCTAAGAGACATGGTCTCTATTTTTGAAAGCTAGACCCATACTTGGCTTAACTGCTTCTGGTGTATCTGAGACTTTACATTTGCAAAATTATGGTATGATAGACTTGGTCACTTTTGGCAAAAAGGGTTTAAATTCTTTACAATCAAAAGGAATTTTTGGAAAATTAGATTTTGGTGATTTTGGTTCTTGTGAATAATGTGTTATAGGAAAACAAGTCAAACTACCTTTTCCAACTGAAATTCATAAATCCAAACAAATATTGGAATATTTACATGCTGATTTGTGGGGTCTTGCTGTTGTGTGCACTTTATCTGGTTTCAAATATTTTTTATTGATCATTGATGATTTTTCAAGAAAAATTGGGTCTTCTTATTAAAAAATAAAGATGAAACATTTTCTGTTTTTAAATACTGGAAAACTTAAATTGAAAATCAAACTAATCACAAAATAAAGATTTTGAGGATTGACAACGGTTTGGAATTTTGTAATCATGAATTCAATAATTTTTGAAAATAACATGGTATTTTGAGGCATAAAACTGTCACCTACACTCCTCAACAAAATTGAATAGTTGAAAGAATGAATATGACTCTAGTAAGCAAAGTTAGATGCATGCTTTTGAGTTCTGGTTTGCCTAACTTGTTTTGGGGTGAAGCTATTAAAACTGCTGCATATCTTGTTAATAGAAATCCTGCTAAAGCTTTAAATTCTGAATTGCCTGAATCTGTTTGGTCTTATGGTTCTGTGTTTTCTTGGATAATGATGAAAATGTTAAAAACTGCTGATTATAGGTTAAATGTAACAAAAGGTATAGAGTTATTGTTAGAAAAGATGTTTTCAATTAATCTTTGATGTCATGTTTAGAATGAAAAGAAAATATTTTGACTGATAAAAATGTTCAAATTGAGGTGGAGCATCCTCAAATTGAGCAAGAGACTCTTGTACATGTACTAGATGAAACTAGTCTTGAACTTGAAATTAAAAATGATCCAGAAATTGATCAATCTGACCAATCTGATCCTACTACCCTTGCTTCTGATGAGTATATACTTACAAGAGATAAAGAGAGAAGGCAAATCAGACCCTTTACTAGATTTGACAGTGATGATTTTGTTTCCTTTTTCACTTATCAAGAACAGTTTGAAAATGAGCCAAACTCCTATGATAATGTCATTAAATGTAAAGAAAGTAAAAATTGGAAAGCGGTTGGAAGATGTCTTCACTTTTAAAAAACAAAACTTGGGAAAATGTTAAAAGGCCTAAAGGGTCGAAACTGATTGACTGTAAGTAGATCTATAAAGTAAAATAAGGGGAAGGAGATGGTAAAAACATTAGATATAAAGTTAGACTTGTTGCAAAAGATTTTACTCAAAAAGAAGGGAATGATTACGCTGAAATTTTTTCTCCTGTTGTGAAATAAATGTTAAAACTGCTTTCTTGTATGGTGATTTAGATTAAATAATTTACGTGAAGCAGCCTGTTGGTTTTGAAATTGGAGATCCTGAAAAAAAAAAATTTGTTTGTCTATTAAAAAGACCCTTATATGGTTTAAAACTAGCTCTTAGACAATAGTATAAGAGATTTGATAAATTTGTTCTAAAACTTGGTTTTAAGAAGTCAGTATCAACATGTCTATACTGTAAAGGTGATGGAGGTAAAAGATTCTTTGTATCTTGTTCTCTATGTAGATGATATACTGTTTGCTAGTTGTGATAAGTCTGAAATTGATGATATTAAATTGATATTGAAGTTTGAATTTGAAATGAAAGATCTTGGTTCTGCTAAAAAGATATTAGGCATGCAAATTTGGAAAAATAAAAAGAAAGACTTGTCATTTTTGAATCAACATGATTAAAGTTTTGAAAAAACTTAAATTAAAACTACTTTCTTGTATGGTGATTTAGATTAAATAATTTACGTGAAGCAGCCTGTTGGTTTTGAAATTGGAGATCCTGAAAAAAAAATTGTTTGTCTATTAAAAAGACCCTTATATGGTTTAAAACTAGCTTTTAGACAATAGTATAAGAGATTTGATAAATTTGTTTTAAAACTTGGTTTTAAAAGAAGTCAGTATCAACATGTCTATACTGTAAAGGTGATGGAGGTAAAAAATTCTTTGTATCTTGTTCTCTATGTAGATGATATACTGTTTGCTAGTTGTGATAAGTCTGAAATTGATGATATTAAATTGATATTGAAGTTTGAATTTGAAATGAAGGATCTTGGTTCTGCTAAAAAGATATTAGGCATGCAAATTTGGAAAAATAAAAAGAAAGACTTGTCATTTTTGAATCAACATGATTATGTGATTAAAGTTTTGAAAAAACTTAACATGCAAGACTGTAAACCTGTAACATTACATCTTGCAAATCGTTTTAAGCTATCTTCTGAATATTGTCCAAAGACTGAAGAACAATGTGCTAGAATGTCTAAAGTTCCTTATGCTAATGTTGTTGGTTCTGTTATGCATTTGAATTGTACCGAACTTGATCTTACATTTAGTATTAGCATATTAAGCAGATTTATGATTAACCCTGGGGAAGAACATTGGAATGCTTTGAAATGGTTATTAAGATATCTTAAAGGCACACCTAACTTAGGTTTAATGTTTAAAATCAAGTAAAAATTGTGTAACTTTAAAATGATATACTAATTCTAATTTTTTTGGAGATAGAGATAATAGGAGATCAACTTCATCCTATTTTTATACCTTATGTGGTACAACTGTTAGGAAATCACAATTTCAAAAAGTAGTTGCTCAATCTTCTACAGAAGCTGAATATCAGTTGATGTTGTAAAAGAGGGGATGTGGTTAAATGGTTTATTGTATGAACTTGGATTTGCTGATAATCATGCTATATTGCTATCTGATAATCAAAGTGCTATCCATTTGAGCAAAAATCCTATGTTTCATGATAGAACAATGCATATTGATGTTGAATATCGTTTTATAAGAGACATCATTTCAAAATGAATTCTTAGAATTGGAAAAGTTACAACTCAACTTAATTCATCAGATATGGGTACAAAAGTGATTCATTTAAATAAGTTTGTAAATTGTTTGAAACTTTTATCTATTGATTCTTTGTAACGCATGTACGGATACTTGGAGCAAATGAAAAGTGATTGAGATTATGCTCAAGCCTACATTATATTCCCAAATTCTGGTAACAAGGTGGAGAATGTGAGATTTGTATCCTGGTCCGAATGGTGCTCCTATAATTTGTATTGAAGTCATATTTTGGGTGTTGCAACTTTATAAAAAATGCACCTTTTAACCGGATTGAGACATGTGGTTGCATCTGGGCCATTGGATTTGTTTCTGGAGCCTTCTAATTTTTGAACCTTTTCATTTGGCATTCAGTTTAGGGTTTCCATTCTTCTCTCTCTCTCGTTTTTGCACCGCTTTTAAGGGATTATTTGGTTTTGATTATCTCTTATGTTTTTCTCTCAAATTCCTGATTTGAGATAGTCGATTTGTAATATTTAGCCTCTGTGTAGTGATATTCTGAGTGAATATCTGTAAGAGAGTTTGCATTCTCTCAAGTTACTGTTTCAGAAAAATCGCTTGTGTTTTCATTATTTTCTACAAATTATTTTCTTTGTTTCTCAGCGTTAATATCGTGTGTTCCTGATTTTGCAGACACCATTATCTCATTTGATTTCCCCAACACATTTTCACATCTCTTGTCTTATCATTATAATTGCACAAGAGATTAGTGTTAGCTTTCAGTTGACACGACCATGGTTAAATAGTGTACATGGTTATCTAATCTAGCATACCATAGTTCAATACAGCTTCAATAAGTTGTTTTGTACCTGTGGAGCACCTAGACATTACGCCCTTGTTTGAATCCCATTTAAAAAAAAATGTAATAGTGATTTTTTTGGAGAATGAATAGTTAAAAAGTATGGAAAATTTTGAGTTTTATATACAAATTATTTTATTGAAAGAATGTACTACTGAAAATGAGTGAGAATTAATGAGTTTTTGAATAACGGGTCTCAAACAGGGGCTAAAAGTACACAATAATAGACAAACAATATAACAAATAAGCAATATGAAAGTCGAGTATTGTCTTGTTCAACAGCACTCACCACTGAGTTAGTCGGAATGCAAGCAGTAGTAAGCAGAAAATCTCGTCTTATTATTAAAACTGCACAAGAGATTATTAGTGTTAGCTTTCAGTTGACACGACCATGGTTAAATAGTGTACAAGGTTATCTATCTAGCATACCATAGTTCAATAAAGTTTCAATCAGTTGTTTAGTACCTGTGGCTCATCTAGACATTAGGCCTTTGTTTGAGCCCCATTTTTTTTTTTTTAAATGTAATAGTGACTTTTTTGGAGAATGAATAGTTAAAAGGTATGGAGAAATTTTAGGTTATACACAAATTATTTTATTGAAAGAATGTACTACTAAAAATGAGTTTTTGAATAATGGGTCTCAAACAGGGGCTAAAGGTACACAATAATAGAAAAACAACATAACAAATAAGCAATCTGAAAGTTGAGTATTGTCTTGTTCAGTACTCACCGCTAAGTTAGTCGGAATTCAAGCAGTAATAAGCAGAAAAACATTTTAAGTAATGAAAAGACAATGTGCATAAGATTATCTTTTTTTTTCATTGTCGTCTTGCCTATGACAATCCGAATGCATGTACAATAATGCAACCATGTCCACTAACCAATGTTGCCTAGGTGGCATCTAAGCACGAAGTTGGATCAAATTGCCTCGCTTCACGCTTTTTCATTTTTTTTAAAACTTTTTTTAATTCTTTTTCATGCCTAGACATGCCATTGCGCACTTTTTTTCGCTTTCACGTCTTTCAACGCTTTTTTATGTTTTTTCCTTTAATTATTAAATCAATTTTCGATTGATTTAAAAATTTTAAAATAATATTAAAATGAAAAAAATGCTTTTCTTCGTCTAGGCCAAAGCTCGACTTCCAGGCTTATTGCCAGTAAGATATCTCTCTCTCTCTCTCTAGAGAACCAAAGCAACACATGCATGGTATCTGTCAATTTGGAAAGGGTAAAAACATCACAGTACAGACGAGCGAATGAGATTCGATTCACATTGAGAAAGGAAATCGACAGATTTCACAGCACCACTATTCAAAACTACATTTTCCAGTTAACCTCGATTTACAGATGAGCTAGTCACGTTTCGTGAACTCATGCTTGCAGTTCTTAAAAGCCTCCGGAATTCTGATAAGCTTATCTTCCCGTCTTTGTCAATATCCGCTTCTTCTAGAAGAGGGTCTATAGAACCCCGTAAACAGGTATGCTGCACAACCATAACACAGCATAAGCAGAAGCCACTTTACATACTGAATTTCGAAATAGTTTTCCTTTGCACATTACACAGGCAAATGAACTAAACAGTGGAAATCAATCTTTATCAACAATCTCAAATTTTTGTTACTTGATCTAGCAAACTATCAAAGTTTTTATTTTTTATTGCTGGCTTTCTGTAAATAAGAATATAGAATAATGATTTGCTAAAAGAGGAATATGACACCCTACATACCATTTTAAGCTCCTCTGTTGTTATAAAGCCATCTCTATCAACATCGAATTTTTCAAAAGCAGCCTGTGACCTTTGCTGCCAATTTTCCGAGTTATGTTCCTCCAACTGATGAACATGCAGAGTAGCTGCAACGAACTCTGAGAAATCTACAAGTCCATCGGTATTGCTATCAATCTGATCAGCCAAATAAAGTACAGAGTTCAGTCGCTTAGTAAAATTCTGAAAACAACAACAACGAAGATGATGATGCATTGTTCAAGTGAGAAAAAACATACCGCCTGAAGAATTTCAAGAACACGCGAGTCTTTCATTTTCCAAGGAAGATCTTTTGCAAGTGCCTGCGCTTATACAGTGTGATAGCATGAAAATGCCAAATAAGTACGTAGACGTCTGCCCATTTTAATTTGACAAAAAATTAGCATAACTCATGCAGGCCTAGCAGCATCTCTTATATGCAATCAATTAAATGACCAACACACTATTTAGATACATAACCATACAACAAAAACCAACCTGTCTCATTTCCTCAAGACTAATGGAGCCATTTTTATCCACATCAATTGCATCAAACTGATCTCGGAGATCAGACAGCTCCTCCTCATCAAGTGTGCTAGCCAATGCCTGAAATAGAAAGCTGATCTTAATTTACTTGTATTCATACTATTACATCATTAAAGCCATACAAATTTCAGCCAAGCAACGGAAATTATATCTGAGTTACCCGTAGGGCAAACTGTTTCAATAGACTGTATTTCACAAACTGCCTCATGTTGTTTAGAACAGATATATCTAATGGAATCTCGGAAGCTTCACCTCCTTCTCGAACCCATGGATGTGCTGGAAAAGTTATAAAGATCAGTAAATTAAACCAGACGTAGGCGAAAAGATTAGTACAAAAATATTAGAAATTCATCAAACATCACTTAAAGGAAGAAAGGGATATTCAAAATATCTTTCATGCCAATCATTGGTGAGAACTCGGCTGATTGTTGTTTAACACACTTCAAAATATTGAACGTTAGCCGAAATGAGAAATTTAAGATGGAAAAATAGTCATTAGAATTAAAAAGATAAGAAATGAGATTATCTGCCAAAGAATGAAGTGATTAAAGATAAATTTAAGGACAACCTATGTGGTTGTGGCACGTCTAGCATAGACCTAAAGTGCCCAATTAAAAAAAATGATCCGATCCAGTAGAGCAGGTCAGAAGAGGGAGTAGGTGAGAATAACCAAGGCCTGATGTGGTTGAGAATGGTAATTTATGTCTTCTAGTAAATGTTATCTAGCAGAGCATTGATGGGTTGAATAGGTAAGGAATCGTATAGCTGATCCATTGGAATAAAGATCAGTTTATTGTTGTTCATTAACAAAGCTTTCCATGCAATCAATTGTAAAATGTTGCTATCCTAGTTTTCACCAATTTGTATGTGATCCCACTATCCCGAAACCAAACATCAGATGGATAGCATTCCTAGCATCAAAATGTATTCTATCATCTTGGAAATGCACATGTAAGGAAGCTTATGAGGTCATACTAATTAATTGATATCCAAAACTAAATCTAGTTTGCATTAGTTTTTAATACTGGCACATTGGACAGAATTAAAGTTCGTTCGCGAGGTCATCCCAAAACATCAATCTGTTCAGGTCAGAATTTGATTCAATTATCTCGACCCAGGGCATAAAGCTAATCCTATCAATCTTGGGATCATCCTTTTTAAACCCTCAGTAAATGAAGGAAGAAGGATATCCATTTGTTTTCTCAACATAAAAACCTAAAGACCATGTTTGGCCTCTACAAATAAACGTGGAGGAAAGACCACATAAACACACATGTAGAAATTGGTCTGAATAAAATCACCCTTGCCTTCTTAAATTCACACAATTATTGTAGGAATCATTCTGAAACCACTTGATACGAATAGACCCATTTTTCGTAAATTATAAGCATATATAGCCTTTAAGAAGAACAAATACATACACAATGCCTGCGCTGCAGTAAGCCTGGCACGAGGATCTTTCACCAATAACTTCTTCACGAAATCTTTAGCTGCATTGCTTACGCTTGGCCATGGTTTTCGCCGAAAGTCAGGCTTGTTTCTTAGAACCTTTAAATAGCATATATAATGTTATAATCAAAGAATAACCAAATATGTGAAATTTAAATATGCTCAAGTCCACAAATGCAAATAACATACAAATAATGAGGTGGGACATGTCAAAATAAAAAATAAATAAATAAAAACTCTTTATGATGAAGATAAAACTCAATGTCAAGACTTATTATTGACTTGTTCTTTTTTATCTGAGGTTGAGGATCCTAAAGCAAGCCCATTAATGAAATTTCAGGACAAAATCAATGAAATCTGAGAGTTGCAAAGAAAATTGCACACATCATGAGATGGAATTCAATTGTGAAGTCCAGAGAAAGTTCAAGGATTATCCATCATTTCAAACTCGTGCACCAAGAATGATATGCAGTATTTACCTCTTTAAATATGCCATCCTCAGTTTTGTCCCAGAAGGGACGCCGGCCACAGAGCAAAATGTAAGTAATTACACCAATACTCCACACATCAGATTCAGGGCCTGACTTACGCTTCAATACCTCTGGAGCGACATAGTATGCACTCCCAACAATGTCTTGGAATTTCTTTCCTGCATAAAGAATAAATATTGAGAGTTCCCAATGAATGGGAAACAAATGAAAATCGCTAAATCAAAATCACAATAAATTTGAATTTTTCTCTTCTCTTACTCAATCAAATTTTCAAGTAATTAGAACCTAAATTTACATTTTCTCCTATCAAACTGTGTATATATTAAATTAATTAGTCACAATTTATTTGTCGGTCACAGATTTTAAAAGTGATTAGTGACGTAGTATTTTTAAGTTGCATATTAATAAATTTTGTAGGTCACAGTTGAGTAACTGGTGACAGATTACCAAATATTTGGTCACATACAATAAAAAATTAGGTCACATACCATCGTCACCAACACTACCACCGCAGTCACTTGCAACCACCCTCACCTACCACCACCGCCACAGCACTACAACACTACCAACAACAAAGCCATTGCCGCCGCCACCATTTTTGCAACACCAACAACATATCCACCCAACACCCACAGACCATCCACCAACACCAGATCCACCCAACACCCACAGACCATCCACTAACACAGTCGACCCGCCACGGCCACAGTAGCGCCTCGTCAACGCTGCTACCTCAACAACGCCTTGCAGCGCTGTTGTAATTCACAGTAGCGTCGAGGCGCTGCTGGGGGAAAGGGGGAGGGAAGGAGAAGGGAGAGGAGGTGGAGGCGGCGGTCGGTGGAAAGGATGGAGAGAAATGGTGAAGAGAGAGAGAGAGAGAGAGAGAGAGAGAGGGAGTTGAGAGATGGAATAGGGTTTGGGTAGATTTAGGATTTGTTATTTAAAATAAAATACCTGACTTTTGAATAATTAACTTTTCAACCTGATTTTTGAATTGGTGTAAATTATACACCTGATTTCTTATAATTTCCCTTTTTTAAATGTAAATCTGCATTGTCTCAAGTTAAGTATGAATTATTCAAAAATCAAGAACAAAGTATTTGATTTGTACAGGGTTTAATTGTGCCCCCAACCTAAAATGTCTGCGCCCGCCCCTGGACGACCACGTGCATTTACCTAAAAAAATATGTAAATGGATTGGACTTAAATTTGAAGTGATGCCGTTGTGCATAAAAATTCCAAAATTTCATAATTAAGTATATGTTTATCCAACAAAAAACAAAACTAAACACCTGATTACCAGGTCTAATGAAGTCTGAAAGACCAAAATCTGTAGCCTTCAATGATGAATCATCTTTTGGTGACTTGAATAGAAAATTCTACAGAGGAAAAATGTATGTGAGAACATCAAGCACCAAATTCCCTTTCAAACGTAATGATAACCTCTGACTCTCTAAGCATACCTCTGGTTTCATGTCACGGTGTACTAAACCGTGCAAATGACACTCAGCTGCAACTTTTAGCATTTGCCTTACAATGATTGCCGCATCCTTCTCTGTGTAACGGCTGTCCTTTCTGATTAAAGGAAATCATAGGTAAGTCCTGGAATAATACTTCTCAATTCGAAAGAATATGCATAGCATACAACATGCCATGCAGCCTACAAATCATATTAAATGGAAAAATGGGGTATGCTTACTTTGACAAAATGCGGTCCAGCAATTCACCTCCCTCACATAACCTAAATAGAACAATGTTGAGAACAATCCATTCATACCATGTTCAACTCATACAACACATTGCAGAAGGGAAAAAAAAAAGAACAAAAAAAAATGGATTTTGAGAAACAAAATGGACATTCGAAGAACTTACTCCATTACTATGTACACGTAAGAATCATCCTCAAATGAATTATGGAACTGAACAACATTCTCATGACCAGCTAAAGCTTTCAATATCTTGACTTCTCGCTTGACATCTTCTACAGCAATGGGAAGGACCATCTGCCAGATATGCAGGATTACTACAACCATAAGTCGTAAATTTCTACTTCAAAGGCACTTTAAGTCATCATGTAGTTTTCAAGAAAATATGCAGCTTTAAAAAAAAGGGCAACAACACATCCATCTTGGAACTGCATTGCTTAGCATATCCGACAATTGAGCCTTTTTTCTGAAAACCTAGTTAACTGAGGGCTATGCATATTTTTTTGATAATTACCGCATTTCTTTTACAGTTGGAAAATTTTATTTATTAGCTAGAATATCGGGGAACTAAAACCCTCTCCCCTTATATTAACCTTTCAAATGCAAGCCTACCATATTCACAAAGACAGTTTCCTACCCCGACACAAATATTAAACCACAGAATTGCAGAATTCTGGCACAGCTCAAGGAATTCAAGGCATTTTTTATGATTTTCAAAAAGATTGCTATAAAGATCCAAAAACCAAAGCAAAACCTCGCATTTGAGAGAGATCAAGCTCTACTGAAGGAGCAGCCACCTCTCTTAATTATAAGAAACAATATCAAGCAAATTTGGACATGCAAGTTTACTTAAATAAACCATTAGAATCGCCTAATAAACCTACCTTGAATAATGTTTAAAGTAGAAATATCATTATATGGAGCTTCTTTTTGTTGCCTAAGATGCAAAAAGATCAAAACTTTACCATGGCCATAATATATATCTATCATGGAATAAGTCTTAAAACATTCAAGCACAGCATAAACCATACAACCCAGAAAATTGACCAATTAAGAAAATCAAATCCCATACCAATTGCCACTAATAAAACCAATTTCCCAGAAATATAAATGATGCCGCTAGATTAAAAGAATAACAAAATGCAGCCTATTGAACTCAATTTTCCTATGAATCTATAAATTATTATGATAAAAATGGTAGAAAAAGGATGACCTTATTCTTCTCAATTTTCTTCACAGCAACACGATCTCCATTTGACTTATCAATTGCAACATATGTATAACCAAATTGGCCATGACCCAATAATTTCCCAATAGTATACCGATTATCGAAATCTTTATCATACCCAAAATCTGTTCTTTTCCCACAAGGGATGATTCCACCTGGCCTTTTTGAACTATTCTTAACAATTTGTGGAATATTCCTCTTTTGTTGATTCCCGTGATCTTTTGTTTTATGATGATTATAACGAGAAACCCCTTGTTTTCTTGACGTAACGCTAGTGGTGGTGGTGGTGGTGGCTGGATTACTGGCGGTGCAGTCATTTCCGGGGCGGCGGTGCTGGTGGTTGTTCGCGGTAGTTGAAGGAGTGTTGCTATTGGAACCATTAACTTTGGTGGCGGAAAAACAGATACCCATTTCCAGATAACCAAAGGATCCGAACCCTTGTCAAGAATTCAGATTTTGTTTAATAATAAAGATCACTATGAATGGTCACGTGAAACCACGAGGATTAATAGAAAATAAAGGGAGGTTTATATTATTATAAGAGAGGAGTGTGTGAAATCATTATCATTACACAGCAAAATATTAGATGAAGAAGGCAGAAGATAGAAGGAAGGAGGGAAGGAGGAGCGCAGGTGGCGGCGATGGTCAAAGAGACTTTTGGAAGAAGAGAGGAAAGAGAAGAAAGGCCTAGGGGGTTGCAAAAAGTCTCCCCAGTTTTCGCAATTATTTCGCCATGGAACAAATTATCGTAGAATAAGAATGAAAAATATAGTTTTTATTGATCCACACGAGATATAAAAAATTTGAATTTAAATGTTGATATAATGAATAAAGATCATATATTTCATTTCAACGAGATAATAATGTAGATAAAACGGGCCGCATTGATTTTTTTGTTAGATAATAATGCATTGTTGTCAGGCGAAGGGGAGTGGAGTTTGGAATTGGAGATTTGCAAGTGACGTTTGAGTTCTCCAACTTTTTATCGTTGTAATTACCATTTTTTTTTAAAACTTTTTTCCATTAAATTCTTATCTTCAAGACTTCAACCATACTTTGAAATGAATGAAAATATTTTTTTGCACTCTTTACTTATTTATGTTTTAAAAATATGATGGAAAAATAAGTTACTTCACGTCATTTCAACGAATTTTTGGATATATAGTCGCTATCAAATACAAAATGTATTAACTGATAAAAAATTTGAGTATAAAAATGACATAAAAAATCGTTAGAGATGTAAATGTTATAATGAACAAAGATTAAGAATTTTAAATACAATTAAAATGTGGTGCAAGAAATAAAAATTATGGTGCGAATATAATTACATTTTCTAAAATCTCCGCTATTACTATTAACTTACTATTTTATCCCTTTGTTCTCTCGTGTTAAATATGAAATTATATTTATTTTTTCATTTATCTTTTCATAAATTATTCTATTTATCTTAGAAAAGAATAAAATTGATAAATTCCTTATTGTCTTTTTGTATTATAATAAAAAAAATTTAAATTTAATGTAGTATAGTATCTTTCTATATATAAAAAGTGACTATGAAACAGAATTTTTTTGTTTTAATGGAAAAATTAACGGAATTTCTTATTTTAATGGAAAATTCAAAACCTGAGGTCCAACTTGAATTTATAAGTGTCTATCTAACAGAATTTATTGGTTTAACGGAATAACTAACGGAATATCTTGTTTTAACGGAAAACCCATAACCTTAAGGTCCAACTTGAATTTATTTAAAACCTTGGAGGCTAAAACTTAAAATTTAACCCTAATCCATCAATGGATAGGCCCACGAAGTATACAAGAGGATTTGTTGGCCCATTTATTTATAGGCATGACATCATGTGCTTCATCCATAGGATTCCGATGTGGGATTGTTACTGTGCTAGCAAAGGTAATGCTTTCTCTGGTTAACTAATCACTCACTGATGAATACGAAATATATAGTTTCTTATTCACCGGTAGGAGGTGCCCATCTTCAAGTGGATCTACCAGAGTTGAATCTGCGGGATTATTCTGATCAAAACCAAAGAATCGAAGAGCATCTATGGCAGAATATTTACCAAGCGAAAAATCCGGAGTTAGTAACTGAATTAACGCAAACTGAGGAAGGAATCACTGAAATCAGCCCATTATTACAACACTGCTGAAGA